>JAVJIF010009650.1:0-153528 GCA_038442645.1 Agave tequilana | reverse complement strand
CATGTCTTCAGCCTATCTGTGATTTATTTTTTGGAAGTGTCGACAAGTTTAGATATCGTTCGGACCAGTTGAAGTGCTTCCTGGAAGTCTGTCTTTTCAGAGTGTCAACAAAACCTCCTTCAAAGTTTTCGTAAATCTGTAATGAATTATACAGACTCCGAAACACTTTGAACCTAAAGCCTGAGACCTAACTTCTGGCATTATTTAGGTCAGGAAAATCCATTAGGCGTAAATGTGCACTGAACTAGGTAACCAGACTGGCTTAATCTAGGAATTCTACGAGGAATATGCTCTCGGTGGAGCTAAGATGAAGCTTCAAGCGAAGCTAAAGATAAACTCTCAGTGGAGATAAAGTGTAAGTTCTCAGTGGAGCTGACCGACCTTCCTATGAAGTTAATGTAAAAGCTGTTTCTGAAAATTTAACTCCGTTTGAAAACTAAAATCTGGGAATCGGTCAACGGTGCCGATCGACACTGGTTTTGAAGATTTTGTAAATAATTCTGAAAAATTCCAGAAAATTATGAAAAATCTAAATATTAAAAAATAGTGTTTAAACTGAAATCGATCAAATCGGACTACCAGAAAGGTCAAATCAAGTGATAGGCCAGTATCGGGTTCCCGGTCCAGGTCAGGGCTGACTCTAAGACTGAGAATCCAGATCCGATACCAAATAACACAAGCAAACACAACCAAAAACAAATACTAAAGGAAAATTGAAACAATATGGTAAAAAAAATTCTGGACACGTATCTGGGTACGTATCCCGGGAACGGGGTGCTACAATCTACCCACCTAATAAAAATTTTATCCTCGAAATTTCTATAAGGAGAGAGATGAATATGGAAGAGATCAGGGTCAACGATGATAATATGATAAAGTGTGAAGGGTAAGGAAGATTACCGATTCAGGACACATATCTGAGTTGGTTGAAGGGATGACGAAGAAGCTGAAAGGAAAAAGATAGAAGGGTCTCAGAATTCAAGGAAAAGATTGCGAGGAAGGAATAGATAACACCGCACTTGTGATTGGAATGTATATTCAAGACTGATGTGTTTCAATTGCAAATTAATATCACATAATCTGCCAATTGGTTGTACTGAAGATGTGAGAGCCTAGGCTCTGATACCACCCTGTGACGCCCCGATCCCGCGGGTACGGAGACGTCACTGCGACGTATATACGTAGGTCAGAAATACCCTTACGTATATACGCTAAGCATCAGTACATGCAAGAATCAGAGTGCAGAAGCACAATGGTAATATACATTCCAATAGAAAAGTACAAGTACATGGTTATCACAGAGAGTGATACAATATTACAAGAATATTACATCACTAGAAAATATAAAAGTATAATACATGAAGAGATATACAAAAGCTGAGAGGTGCTCACGAGCAGCAAGAGGGCCTTGGGAGCCAAACATGAGAGGAACTGAGAGGAAGAGCTACGGTGATGTCCAAACTTCTGCTGCACTCTGATCGTCATGGAAGGATCCGCTATGCACTCGATCAGCTACAGTAAGGCCACCAAGATCCAGTCTCTAAGATCTGGACATGAGAATTCAGGGTTGTCAGATGCAACCCCGCGAGTACGTATAATAAAGTCAAGTGGCGTGCATATCAGGCAGTCACACGTGTGCATGATCAAGTGATGTGGTCCACGCATGCAGGTACAGGCAATGACAAGTAACATAAAGAAATTAAAGGAATGACACAGTAAATTCGAATCAAGTAAAGACTTGTATATCAATAAATCTGAATCAGAAAAACATGCTTAGAAAACAGTATGGAGAGCATAGGTACACATAAACATGTGATAAATACATTAAACATATGATAAATACAAGTATGGACAAAACTAGTTGTACAAGCTCAGATTATGGATTCACGAGATTGATACATCAAGGGGATAATCCAAATAAGGAAACCTCATCTATATACCACATATCACATGTCGCCATCGTCTGAGTTCATACAACTTGAGTTGCCCTCAAAGTAATAGAACTAAAGTATGTCTGGAGTAATCATCAAATGTCATAAAGCAGGGTGTCAACTCAGGGCATAACACTATAACTGGAGAATATAAAGATGTTACATTTTAAGTTATTCAATAATAATAATCAGTACCATTTGATATTTCAATCGCCTCCCTACCAGCGCCTCACATCACTGATAGTCCATACTAGAGCTCGCACTCTGTAGAACTCACTTGGGTCTGATATGTGAGTACTAGGACCCGAATAAAGGAGAGACCAAATATCACACGTTCCTAATATTATTACTGTTTGGGTGTTACATTCTTATGTTATTCTTGTCACTTTCCCACCGGGGTCCCACAACACTGACAGTTCACGCTGGAGCGTGCACTTTCAGTAGAACTCATCCAAACTCCGATACGCGGTACCATTATTCGAATAGGGGAGAGACCAAATAACATGTGCTTCAGGCGTTTATTGTACAAGTATGTATGGATGTTAATATGCACTGAGAATGCTTATCACGCTAACACCAAGCGGCACAGGTAGGAGGAAGGAAGTAGCCCTACAGATTCAAGAGGTGACCCTCACAGATTCAAGAGGTGGCCCCCACCATGTGTGTGGTGTGGTACTTTGCTCCATGTGGCACTTTGCTCTGAGGGTTGATTCAGGAGGTAGCCCCACAGATTCAAGGGTGGCCCCCACAGATTCAAGAGGTGGCCCCTACCACATGTGTGGTGTGGCACTTTGCTCTGTGTGGGTAATGGATTCTAGAGGTGCCCCCACAGATTCAAGAGATGGCCCCCACCACGTGTGTGGTGTGGCACTTTACTCCGTGTGGTACTTAGTTCCATTCAGGATCCGCCAGACGCTACTACGATCGTGGGATACATCCTAGTCATCCCGATACCAGGCATGCTCTACCGGACACCAGTATAAATGTTCTGTTAATGGGAGTAACAGTGCAGGGGACATGAGTATAGGGGATACAGGAGTTCAGGTGTACAGTAGTTCAGGAGTACCAGATGTCTGGTAATAATCATGCCAAGTCCCCGTAAAAGTGATAAACATGAATATGACATGTAATACAGGTGCCAGGTGTAATAGTATCCAGTCAAGTGTCACAATATCAGGTCAAGTATACTAGTACCATGTGAAAGCATATCAATCGTCAAGTGTCATGTATCAGGTGTCAGATATCAAGTGTCAAGTAATAACATGTCAATTACCGGTGTCAGATATCAAGTGTCAAGTATAACATGTCAAGTACTGGTGTCAGATATCAAGTGTCAAGTATAGCATCGCAAGTACCGGTGTCAGATATCAAATGTCAAGTATAGCTGGCAAGTACTGGTATCAGATATCGAGTGTCAAGTATAGCATGGCAAGTACCGGTGTTAGATATCAAATATCAAGTATAGCATGGCAAGTACCAGTGTCAGATATCAAATGTCAAGTATAGCATGGCAAGTAGTTGTGTCAGATATTAAATGTCAAGTATCAGGTGAGCATCATATGATACAAGATAACAGTATAAATAAACATTTCAAACTCTTCACAACCATATTTTTAACAATAATAAATTTATCTATTAATTAGCCATGCGAAGCCGAGCCAAGTGGGAGCATATCTAGGCATACTCGGTATAAATACCGGTTCAACAAATTATAATAACAGACGACAGGTGTCCATAAAACATGTTAATTTTGAAAATCACTCGCATACCATATACCAACTCACATAATGAGACATCATGTATTAAAAAGCAAGATAATAATATTAGACATGTAATGATGGTAATAAAGCATGAAACAACAAAAGAAATGTACTCGCCTAGCACTGGAACGAAATACCAAGAAAAATCCGGGAAGTCCGCGAACACATGAGAGCATGCTACTAGCCCATATATATATATATATATATATATATTAGAGAGAGAATAAGAGAGGAGAGAGAGTTTTTGTTAGAGAGAGAGAAGAGGGTATTTGTTGGAATTGTTTAGAAGGGGAAAAATAAGGAAATAGAGAAGAGGGGTATATTGGAAGATATGGAGATGTAATTAGGAAATGAGGGGATGGGTAAAAGTGGAAAGGGGGGAAAAGGAAAAAAATTAAAAGAAATAAAGAAAGAAAGAAAGAAGAAGAAAGAAAGAAAGAAGAAAGAGAAGAAGGAGAGGGGAGGTGGAGTGTCCGGTGGCCTGGCCCACCGCCGGCAACCTGGCGGTGGCGGCGGCGCCGGGGAAGACACGCGCGCGGCCTATGGCCCAGGGGTGGGAGGTGGTGGAGTTGGGTATATGGTTGGTGATTTTTGTTGTTGGTGGTGTTGTTGAAGGAGGTGGTGGGTGGTGGTTGATGTGGTGGTTGGTGGTGATTGGAGATTGTTGGTGGTTGGAGGAGGAGGATGCGATGGCGGTGGAGTGGTTGGAGTAGAGAATTTGGGTGGAATTGGTGGTAAATTTTGGAGAAGAAGAAGAAGAAGAAGTGTTGGGTTATGTTGAAATTGGGGAAAAGGAGAAGGAAATTGGGGATGGTGGAAGTGGGGGAAGGGAAGTGGGGAGTAGGGGAGTGCGGCGCCGGCGGCTAGGGGCGGTGGCAGTGGTAGTGAGGGTGGCCAGCGACGGTTGAGGGGAGAGGTGGTGTGTTGGTGGGAAAATGAAGAAGAAGGTGGAGATATGGAGAAGAATAAAGGAAAGAAAGAAGGGAAATTTAAAGGAAGGAGGAGGAGAGGGAGGGAATGGGAGGAGATGGGGAAGGGATGGGCTGTTGTTGTAGCCCATCATACTGCTGCTACTGCTGCAGGAGATGGGGGTGCAGGGTATGGGTCGGGTTGCAGTGGATGGGGAGAAGGAAAGAGAAAAGAAAAGAAGAAAAAGAAAGAAAAGAAAAGAAAAGAAAGGAAAAAGAAAATAGAAAAAATATGAAAAATTAATAAATAAATATATTATTAAATATTTAAATTAATATGATAACCTGGGACTAAAAAGTAGAGAAGTGGAGAAGGAAAAAGTAAGAAAGAAAAGAATGGAAAAATAATATTATTATTTAAATAGGGTAAAAATCGACTATTTCAGAATCGCTCTGAACAATTCTCAAAAAAAAAAATATTATTTTAAGATGTCTGGTGAAATCAGATTTGAGAAATTCAATTTAATTTTTAAAATAAAAATTCTAAAATCTTTCAACGGTATTGGTTGACACTAGAATCGGTCAAATTTAGATAAATTTATAAAAATTCCAAAAAATTGCATTTAGACAGAAAATAAAAATTTAAGAAGTAATGTGAAAGTTGTTTCTGAAAATTTAACTCCATTTGAAAACTAAAAATTCGAGAATCGGTCAGCGGTGCCAATCGACACCGGTTTTGAAGATTTTGCAAAATAATTCTTAAAAATTTTAGAAAATCATGAAAAATTTAAAACATTAGATAACCGTGTTTGAAACTAAAATCGATCAAATCAGACCACCAGAAAGGTCAAATCGAGCGATAGGCCGGTATCGAGTTCCGGTTCATGTCAGGGCTGACTCTAAGATTAAGAGTCCAGATCCGATACCAAATAACACAAGCAAACACAACTCAAAAATAAATACTGGAGGAAAATTAAAACATTATGGTAAAAAAATTATGGACACGTATATGGGTACGTATCCGGGAACGGGGTGCTACAGCAGCATTACATTGATTCAATAATTGATCCTCAACCAAATGAGCTTGTTGAGAATTCCTAGGATTCATTATTGACTGACTGGTAAGGCAACTTTTTGCCTCTCATTCTGTGGACTGGCTAATTGGCTCATTTGACCCTCTAGCCTCTGTATTGTTTGCATGAAAGAATCTTGGTTCTTCAATGTACCTTTCCATGTTTCTCTCAAAATCAGTCATTTTCCTTTCAGTTGAGGATTCTGGAAGGAAGATGGTGGAGCTTGGTTTGGAAAGTTTTGTTGATAATTTAAAAAATTGTTGGGAGAATTGTGAGGCTAATTTGAAAATTTAGGTTGATGATTGGAAGAATTATTGGAATGATGGAAGTGGTTTGCATGGTTTGACCATGAGTGGTCATTGTTGTGTTGGCTCCATGAGAAATTTAGGTGATTTCTCAAGCAAGGATTGTACGTTAGTGCGTAAGGATCATTGTTCGGCCTTGAAAAAGCCGCATCCATTGGTTCTGAAAAGTGTTGTTAAGCATGAAACACAGGACACTCCTCAAACACATGATTCATGGCTTGACAGTATGTACAGCCTGAAGCTGGAAATTGGTTTGGGCTGACTTGATTGACTGGACTTGGTTTCTTAGTTTGTAAAGCTTTCAGTCTTCTCGCTAGGTTAGCTAATTTTGCCTCATTAGCTATGGATGAATCAATTGAGTGGAGACCTCCTTTTGAAGAGATGGATTTTGAATTTCTCAAGTTTTCACTAGTTGGTTCCCATTGGATGGTCTTTTTAGCAAGATTCTCATATAAATCTCATCCTTCATTCTCATCCTTTTACAAGAATCCCCCTAGACACATGGTTTTAAGAGGGTCTTGGTTGAGTAGTCTAAACCGTCATAAAGAATTTGACATTGTCACCATTTCTCTCTTCCATGATGAGGACATTGGACAAGGAGGTCTTTGAAGCGTTCAAAGTATCTCCAAAATGGTTCACTAGGTTCTTACTTGAACTGCATGATGTTTTTCCTAAGGAGAGTGGTCTTATGAATTGGATAGAATTTCTTCAATAAGACCTTGATGAAATCATCCCAGGATGTGATAGAGCCGACCGCTAAGCTATAGAGCCATTTCTTGGCTAAGTCCTTAAGAGCAAATGGGACAAATTTCAACCTAATAGCATCATCTGTAAGGTGTGGGATTTTCATCATTAAGCATACTTCCTCAAATTCTCTTATGAAGAAATAAACATCTTCAGACTCTAAGCCATGGAACTTAGGGAGTGTATTAATGAACTGTGGCTTAAGCTCAAGTTATGTTCACCAACAGATGGAAGTTGGATGTAGGATAGAAGTGAGGTTCTAATGGGATAGAACCTATCCTGCAAAGATGTCGGTTGAGCCATAACCGAATCTGGTCTTAGTTCAAACTTGGGTGACGATGTGTTTCTAGTTAACCTAGATGAATTAGGGTCTCTTGACCACACTTGCATACACCAACACAATCACAAACAAGTTCGCCAATAGTCAACAAGAGGAAACAACCAAGCCTAGTCTAAGGTAAGCTTGACCTAGATAACTCCTAACTGATTGATTGTCCACAGGAGGTATAATGCAGACTTTGACCACAAGCTAATCAGCCAGGCCAGGGCAAGATTGGTGAGAGGTATCCGCGCAAAAGCGACGGGCCTAATTAAGCCAAACCACCAGCCATCGGGGTTTCGCCCCTCAATCCCTTTCCTAGACACTGATTTGACAAGAGTCAAATTCTAACACCTTCTCCCTTAGGATAATCTCCTAATGAGTTTGAGATGTCCCTAAGGCCAACGTCTATCAGATTTTAAATTAGGCTTAGGCTGTGCATGTTTGGAGATGGTTTGGGGGCTAAGGAAGGGTAATGACTTCCCCACCTTATCTTGATTTGGGTTTTGCCCTTAAGATTTATTGTGCAAAGTATGCAAGATATAAGAAAGTAACATTCACAAGCAAATATCACACAAGAATATTTTCTAAACTATATCCTATGCATACGTACCTTGTCTCCAGCTATCTTCAACAGTAATTATAAAAGAAACGTAATTAGACAAATGCGTAGAATACAAGTCTAAACCTTTTTTTAAGCAATTAGCAATCAATCAGATTATTGTTGAATTAAAAACAGGGAGTGTGAATATCATATATAGCAGAAATAATACACAAAAACTATATTTTTGCAAAGCGATATGTCCTGCAAAAAAGTGTTTTAGTAGTCAAAAAATTTTCAAACTTTTGCGCTGCAATTTCTTGAAATTCTGTTTCCTACTTTCGAGAGTAGGGGCACAGAATAACAAGTCTTCTCTTGCAAAGTTTTAGTGCTAAATTTGATTCCTTAACGTCCCTGAAATAAGACACCAAACTTGTTAGAAAATAATTACACCGTTCCCTCCCCGACAACGACGCCAAAAATTTATTGCAAATGATAAGTAATGAGAATTACCGTCTAGCTTTCGGCTAACGGGTCGTGTCTACGAGGAGGAATGCGATAGAAGCTTTTCGATGAATTTTTAAATAACAAATAGTGGTGTTTGTGTTTTTCTTTTTTTTTATATTGAAAAAGAGAATGGAGAGAAGGGAAGTGATTTAAAGAAAAACTTAAAACTTGGAAAAGGCTTTGGAAAAGGTGATCTTTAAAAACCTTGAAGAGTGTTTTGTTGATTTTAATATAGGAAGAAGATCTGGGCTCACTATCTTACTATTCAACAATGTGTTCTTCTCTTGAAATTCTTAGTGCCTCAACTTGATCACAGGCAAAAGCTTAAGTTTTAGTTTCGAATGTCTTAAGCAAAGCAAATAAGATTGTTTGGAAAAGTTTAACTCTTTTTCTTAAGAAATCCTCTTGAACTGAATGTTAAACCATCAAGTTTTCTTTCAAGTATGAAATAAAAGCAAATTCAAGTGATATTTTAAAAAAAATAGAAGTTTAAAAATTTAAACCCATCCTCATGTGCCTTCAAGAACACTTTCAAAGAAGAAAGGCTTAGTTTAAGGCATACATATAATTCCGTTAGGTTCTTTACATAAAAAATTGTTCAAAACAAGAGGGACCAAAGAAAGAGACAATAGTGAGCCCAGAAAACAAGTTTAGCTACTCATGAATGATGTAAAATAAGACATGTAAATAAAACAAGATATACCTGTGAATTGGAGTAGAAGAAGAGAAAGCTTGATCCTTTATTGATGTCACTTCAATCTTCAGATTACAATAACTCTATTCCTCTCTCTCACTGTATTTGGACTGAATTACAAATTATAAAACAGAGATATAACTTCTCTATACTATCTAACAAAGAACCTAAATCCTAAAAACAAAGAGAAAAACTTAAACTAATTTTCGGTCCCTTTTTCTCTAAAAATACAGTATTATAGGGAAAAAACCAAACGGGGGAGGGCGTACGAAGATAGGGGGAGCAAACGCTCCCCAAAAAACATAACCAAGCTGCGAAAATGCGACTTTGGCCGCATTTTCGCGGCCATGGTGTGACCAAGTGGCCACACTTGGTTGGTGGGTCTCCCTTATTTGGTGATACAGTTTTATCCCTTGCTAGTTTTCCTGTTTCAGCTCTTGCATTTGATGAAACAGCCTTTAATTTTTGACTTTAACCACTTGATTTGAGAAGATTTATTTTAATCAGTTTTCAACCTCTCTGAGTTGCCATGATCTACCCTGATTTTTTATTTCGAATTGATTCTGAATTAAATGAGAATTTGATGGAATTTTTGGCTCATTTCTCTTCCCTTTCCTTTAGCAATGAGCCTGCACTTAATAAAGAAAAGTAAGACTTATTAATAGGATTTATTAGATAATAAACATGATAATATGACAATATATATGCAATATATGTGCCTGATCAGGGGCAAGTATCAACTTGCTTCCATTCTCAATTTATCAACAACCCGGGTTGGGCGATCTTAGTCCAACTCGAGTCACAATCTAACTGGCCGACCTTTCAGTGAAAGTTCCCAAGGGAAAAATTAATGATGTCCTTATCTGGGTCGGGGAGTTTATTTACCCTGTTGATTTCATAGTTCTTGAGACACAACCTGTGTCCTATCTTAGGTCTCAAACTTCTGTTACCCTAGGGCGCCCATTCATTGCTACTACCAACACTATTATCAATTGTAAATATAGGTCCATGAGGTTAACCTTTGAGGACATGACTAGAGAAGTCAATATCTTCAACATAGAAAACAACCTCGTAAGATAAGAGACCAAACACTTGAGGTAAACTTTGTTGAAAATAATTGTGATGAAGAAAGTGAAGGTATAGAGAATGAGTCTCTGTTTCTTGATGAATTATTTAAGAATGAATGTGATTATATTAATGAGAAGATATATGTTAGAGATCCTAATTTTAGAGTCCCCTTTAAAAAAAGGAAACTTGACTTGAATATTTTCACTTTTGGTGAGCCAATCAATGATATATCACATAAGAATATAATTCAAGAACCTCCAATTGACCTAATCTTTGAAAACTCTTTGAAGAAGAACTCATGTGTTTGGATGGACCGACTAGAGATATTTTGGTTAATTACACACCTCCAGGAGAAAGTGACGATATAAGTTTTGAGGAGATGTATGGAACTGAGTTAGAATTTCTAGGCATTCATAGTGAGGAAGTTTCAACTGAGAAGTGTGATAGTGATCAATTTTTGAATAATAGATGTAGAAATATGAGAAAGAAAAGCTTAAAGAAGGTGAGACTTGGGAGGAAGAGAGCTAAAATGACAAAAAGATTGGCCTTCTCACTATGCCCTATAAAGACAACCCATCGGAACGATGGGAAGAGAGCTAGAGGGATGAGACCGAAAAAGATCTAGGTGTGGGAGAAACATGACGTTGTACTTATTTTGTATACTATATATATATATATATATATATATATATTATATATGTATCTATATATATATATATGTATCTATATATAATATATGTATGTATATATATATGTATGTATGTATATATATAGGTATGTATGTATATATATATGTATATATATATATACATATGTATATATGTATGTATGTATGTATGTATATATGTACATATGTATATATGTATATATATATATACATATGTATATATACATACATACATATATATATACATACATACATATATATATACATACATACATATATATATACATACATATATATATATATATATATATTATATATATATATATATATATATGTATGTATGTATGTATATACATATATTTATATATGCACCTCTTTTACATTCCATCTCATGCATCTATACATTTCTTTCATACATTGGGGACAATGCATGAGATAAGTGTAGGGGAGGGCTCTAACATGACTAATATAACTAAAAAAAAAGAAAAATATATATAAAAAAACTTTTTGAAAGAAAAGAACAATATTTTGATATATTTTTTGTAAGAAATTAAGTCAATTTAAGGAATAAAAATTATAATTAGGATTTCTTATGCTTGGCAAAAATAAGATGACTTGTTTGATTTTCAGGGTTAGGAAGAAAATTGATGAAAATAATTTAGTCTTAATCTTTACCTTGAAGAAATATGCACACCTTATACACTTACACACTTAGGATTCAAAAATAAAGATTCTTATGCCTTATATAAAAAAAAGAAAAAAATATATGTATATCTATGAAAAATAAACAAATCTAATTATTGATTAGCTAGGTGCTTTGGCCTAAGCAAGCCTTGGTATTCATACAAAAGATAATTAGATAAGTTTAGAATATATATATATATATATATATATATATATATATTATATATATATATATATATATAAATTCTCTGATTAAGCTGAGTATTTGTACCTCATGAAGCATAAGTATCCACGCCTAAAAGAGGTACATTTTATAGATAAAAACTCTTAGTTTCGTGGCCTTGTTTGCTTGAGTGTTTAAGTCCTTATGGGTGTTTTCTCACCTGGTGCCCTAAGACTCTCTGCTTTGGGTGTCAGCGACTAAAGGCTCATTACATAGGCAGATTAGAAAGCCTAATAGAATTGAGAAATAAATACCACCAAAAATAAAAATAAGGCATAGAGTTAAAGTTAAAGAACCCTTAGTCAAATTTCACGGTCACGAAAGTGCATATGAATTAGGGTAAAGTAATAGACTAGATGAGAAATACTATTTCACTCCTTACTTTGATTGATGACATATTTTTGAATAGAGACTAAGTTTAAAAATGAAAAGTTTGATTTTCCTATAACTTATAGATTACTTGGACTCTTACAACAATACCTCAAATATTTTCTCTCTTTTCAAAATGCTTTTCGAAAATTCTAACATTTTTTCTTTTTCTTTATGAATTTTGTCGGTGTAATCCACTGAAAATCGCCACGAGATAAAACTCATCCTCTAGGGGTAACCTAGAGGTTTAATGGCTTGTTGCACATTGTAGGCTGTCTAAAAGTCACTAAAAGACAAGCCAATAAAAGCAGAGTCAAGTTCTAGACGCGTTGGCTCGACACCGCGTCTCAGCATCAAGGCGCGTTGCCTCGACACCCGCGTCTCAGCATCAAGGCGCGTGGGCTCGACACCCGCGTCTCAGCATCAAGGCGCGTGGGCTCGACACCCGCGTCTCAGCATCAAGGCGCGTGGCTCGACACCCGCGTCTCAGCATCAAGGCGCGTGGGCTCGACACCCGCGTCTCAGCAACAAGGCGCGTGGGCTCGACAACCGCGTCTCAGCAACAAGGCGCGTGGGTCTAAACCCGCGCCTCAGTTGTAACCACCCGGATTACGGGGCCAGTCACCGCACAAGTAGCGGGAAGTGGCCCCTCATTGTGGAGCGTTTTCAGGGGGCACGTTCACCCTGGGACCTCTATAAATAGCCTTGCTTGCATCAACAAGGAAGGGGGTAAGAAAAAAGGATCGGGCATCGAAGATCAGGGCAAGATCGGGCATTGACGATCGACAGGGCGACTATCATCGCAGGCATCAAAGAGGAGATCATCAACAAAGAGGGAGAGAAGACTCTTCAGCAAGCTTGCTGCGTACCAGCTGCTCTTCGCCTACCTTCTCTTTGAGAGTTTTGGTAGACGGAGCTGTGTTACTCCTTCTACCTGCCGAAGAGAAGATCCTCGAAGGTCCAGACGATCATCCGGTCAACGGAGAACAAGATTCACTCTCCACCGCCACACGAAGAACCCAGCATTAAACAAAGGGGGGATTCAAGACTCAACATCCTCCCTCCCTTGTAACTGGAAGGAAAAGTCTGGTTGTAATAGTTTCATTTGATTCAAGGAAATCTTTACACCCATCACCACCTCTTTTTTTCTTCCGGCGCGTACAAGAGATGGCGACTCCGCTGGGGAATACATTTGTCACTGAGGAGCAAATAGTGGTGCAGGATGACGTCCACCATAAGGGAAAGATGGTCGAATCGCTCGTTGTCGAGTTCGACCAGGCGAAGTACGAAGAGTTTCTCTCTTCCGGCTCCAAGAGCCCAAAGACCCGCGTCTGCCGCCGGGTCTCGACGGGGAATGGCCTCGAGGCCCGATCTGTGGCTCTCTCGAGCTCCCCTGCTGCCGACTGTGCCAAGCAAGGTACACGCGCCAACGCCTCTCAGAAGGCCCGCGTGGTCCCAGGCACATCTGCCTTTGCGACCAACCGCGTCGCACAGAACACCCGCGTCAGTGTCTCTCAGGAGACCCGCGTGGTCAAAGTCCCTGGTGTCCAGCATCAGGATGTCGTTGGTTTCTCTCCACCGCCTCGACGCAATCGAAACGCTGAGCGTCGACAGAGGAGACGTGCTCGTCAGCTGCAAGTTGGAACCGTTGGTTGTCCAACTGAGGCTGGACGCGACGTACAATCTCACGCCTTGCCCGCGCCACGTCCAGTACGTGAAATCCGCGTTTGGCGCCCCAAACGCGAGATTCTTCAGTTAGGTCCTCTGAGGACCAACTCACCAAACGCCAAGATGAGACCTCTGCGCCTCGTCAAGCGCAAGTGGCACGAGCCCATAGGCGTGGGGTCCAGCAGCCCATTCTCTCTCAAGTGTCTCTGCTCCGACACACCAAACAGCAACGCGACAGGCGCGTTTTGTCTCAACAGAGACGCCAGACGCGCGCTGAACAGCTGCGGCGCAAGAACCGCGTCCCTGATGCCTGCGTCCAGGCTGTACGGCACATGGATGCCTCCCGTCTTCGACGTTGCGAGGCTAACCTTTTCAATCCCCCTCCCATGGATTTGAGGGATTATTTGACGAAGAAAAGAAGTGCCAATCAGGCCACTTCGTCGTATTGCTGCCAACGGCTCATCCATATGCTCTCTGAGTGCCATTGCAGATCAGGCGTGCACCAGCAGTCTTTAGTCAGACAGCTGACCCTGATTCCCCCGTCAGCTAAAAGAAGATGCTCCCACAGAAGGAGAACCTTCTCTGACGTTGAGTACCCGGAGCTCACTACGAATATGACAAGCAGGAGCAAGGGAAAATAACCTGCAGTCAGCTCTGACGAGTCTGACTCTGAACCGGAAGGAGTGTACTGACACACTCGCACCCGGACTGGGGCCATTCCCCCAATTGACTATAATGCCTTAGCCCATGGCATTAATGATTCTCACTCCGCCGTAGCGGAATCAAGGACTTCGAACTCTTCCGTCGAGAAGGAGACTTCTGCCTACATGACAGGCACTCCTGAGGAAACGGCTAGACGTTTGGAACAGATCCAGAAGGCGCAAATGGATATGATTCTTTCTCAGCAGGAATCTATCGACTCCCTCAAGCAGGCGATTGCACAGCTGCTCGAAGACAGAAGGAGGTCTCCTCCTAAAAAGTCAAAGGGCAAAGAGAGAAAGGGAGGAAGATCATCTTCCGAACCTTCTGAGGAGAGGCAGCGATCTACTTCTAGTTCGTCCAAGTCCTCGTCGCAAGTAAAGGGCGACCAAGACCTGGGGAAGGCTCATGCTAAAAGAATGAGTCAACTGGAGCAACGCCTCGAGGCCCTTGCCGATCGCAAAGACCTCCAAGAAGTAGGAGTGGTCCAGCCCTACCCGGCTGAATGGGACTTGGTTCCGTACCCGCCCAAGTTCAAAGCTCCAACTCTCCAAGCTTTTGATGGGAAGGGATCACCCAACCAGCATATCTACTACTTCAAATCCCAAACTGGGAATGTAGTAGACAATGATGCCATCCTGGCGCGCCTGTTCATCGGCACCCTGAAAGGGTTGGCCTTTGAATGGTTCATGAAGCTCCCAGAAGGTTCTATCAAGAACTGGGGCGATTTGGAGAAGCTGTTCTTAACACGCTTCTTCGAGGATGACTCCGAAGTCACGATGCCCACCTTTTGGCTACCAAACAGCGAAAAGAGGAGTCCGTCAAATCTTTCGTGGAAAGGTTTCGGAACGTGGCACTCCGGTGTCCAAGCGGTATGACCCAGGCACCCTGGTGGAAACATGCCGCCACAATCTCCAAACCTCACTCCTTGCTCAAATAGGAGTTGCTGAAAGCCGCACCTGAAAGCAATTAGTCCAATAAGGTGAACAGGCTGAGGAGATTGTCGCCCGCGTCAGAGCGGAGGAAGGTAAGCCTAGGCCAGAAAGATCGACAAGGCGTGCGCCAGACACATCCCTCCAAACAAAGCGGAAGGATAATTTGGCAACGGAGACCAAATCCCCGCCAAACCTCAATCAGGCAAGACGAGTGGCTCTTCAAGTCAGCCTCGCGCCAACAAGCAATATTCCTTCAAGGAGGAACATGTCGATTCGCTCTTTAAACTACTCAACAAGAGCAATCGACTGAAGCTCCCTGAAGCTTGGCGCCCAGAGGAAGTCGGCAAGACCGACAATCCCAACTACTGCATGTATCATAGGATGTTGGGACACCCCACCAAAAGCTGCTACGTCTTCAAGGACATCCTTCAGGCTCTGATTGACGCGGAGGTGTTAAAGCTCCGACCAGAGCAGAAGAAGGTGACGGCTAATGTGACGTCGGTTCTCCAGTTCGGAAGACAACCTCCAACGCCTGCGGGGGTAACTCCTGTTCCGAGATGAGAGCTAAGAGTGGTCAACACAGACCCTCACCAGCAGCAAGAGAAAGGCTTGGTACCCGTCCCTACACCTCAAGGGAAAATCATGTGGGTCCACCCTGACCTTGTCGATGCACGGCAATGGACTACTGTGACCAACAGGAAATCCAAAGGCAAGGCAAAGGCCTCATCCTGCAATGTGGTGGGTGCCTCCTCTCGAGAAGCCGAGACTGATGTTCCCTCGTTAACTGACTCCGAGGAGGAAACATAGTCCTGGCCGCAGAGCCCAACCAACCGATGGCGGGAACCCGTTCAGGACAGGCGTACTTGAAGCAGTACGGCGAGACGACAGTAGCCCCTCCACAACCAAATGCGGAGCCAGTCAGGCCCTCCACAAAGCCACCTGTGGAGAAGCAGAAGGAGACTCGATTTTCTCGAGCCCTTCAAAAGGGCATCGCGGAAGGATCTACAGCACCTTACCGCTTTGATGTCTAGGCTCAGTTGGCCAACATTCCGGCACGCATTACCTTGTATGAACTTCTTAGACTATCAAAGTCGACCAGGGAAGCTCTGCAAGAAGCTCTGGCAAATGCTGAGGTCTTCATGACCCAGGTGCCGAAGGAGGAAGATGTAGAGGATTGCCTCCACACCTCCCAGAATGCCCCCTACATCACCTTCACGGCAGATGATATGCAGGTGAAAGGGAAGCATGATCGACCCCTGTACTTCACAGGGTATATTGGATCGTCCGAGGTGAACCGCATCCAGGTAGATCCAGGGTCCGCGTTGAGTATCATGCCTCGCCGGGTCATGCAACATCTCGGCATTCCTACCCATCGTTTGAGCCCCACCCAGACGACTATCTATGGGTTCAATGCCAACCAGACCCGTCCGATGGGGAAGATCAAGCTCAGGTGTCAGATTGGAAGCCTCAAGTCGGAAGTGACATGCTACATCATCGACGCTGACACTTCCTACAATCTATTGTTGGGACGACCGTGGATTCACCGCAACTCCATCGTTCCCTCCACTCTCTACCAAGTCATGAAATACATTGACGGGAGTGGAAAGGTGCAGACGTTGATTGCCGAAAGGTATCCGTTCAAAGGGGTCGAGAATTATTTCACCGACTCTTTGTTGTACCAAGATCCGGTGGAGACGGATGAAGTCCCGCGATCAGAGGAACCAGACTCTGGTAACGAAGCTGACACGAGCCCGAGGAAGATGAGTGCGTGTGGGAGCTGGATCCACCTGTAAAGAGCACTAATAAGCTCGATATTGATAATACCTCCGCTGATGATGCAGGCGGTTGGTATATTAATGAAGATTTAGATTTTGCATATTTTTCTGTGTTTGCTTCTGATTCAGTACCATCAGACACTAGCACCGAAATAGACGATGACCCCTGGTCGGCAGTAGATGCTTTGACATCGTTGCATGTACCAGTGAAATCGTCCTTCGAGACGTACCAAGACAATGGTAATGTGCAAGAATCTATATTTATGGTTCCAGCAAGACGAAAAGGCCAAAAACCAATTCTTTTTGGGCGAATCTCGTCTGAGCCAATGCCCTGTGAAGACTCGGGAAGTGAGGAGGAGTCCCCTCAGTTCGGTCATTATGAACCAAAAGCACTCAAAATGATGAGATGCATGGGGTACGACCTGACCAACAGACCCGGGTTGAACTTCGGTAAAGGAAGGAGGACGCTGCTTCGATCCCTTGTGCCGAAAGGGAAGGCCCCTGATTATTATCATCAGACGCGCCGGGGGTTGGGCTATGTATCGACTCTGGTCCCATCAGCCTCCGATTCTCAAGAATCGTCGAGTAACGATTACTCTTCAGACACATCATCTTGGGAGTCAGATGTCAGTGTCGGCAACATCTTCAGAGAACTTTCAGTGAACATGGTTTCAACAAGCCACCTGGAAGACGGAGATGAAGAAATGATCCAACTTGATACAGATCCTTGGATCAAACATTTAAATGCCCTTTGGGATACCCGCTTTGAACAGCGCGAGCCACCCACAGAAGACAAGGTTGTTCAGATCAACCTAGGAGATGAGGCTAATCCTAAGCCCATCTTCATAAGTGACGGCCTGTCACCATCGGAGAAGAAGGATCTAATATCTCTTGTACAAGAGTATATAGACGTCTTCGCCTGGAATTATGAGGACATGGCAGGACTTGATCCTCAGGTGGCTATGCACCGTCTCAACATCAATCCGGACGTAAAGCCTGTCAAACAACAGCAGCGACGGTTTCGTCCAGAAATAATGGAGGCAATTCAATTAGAAGTCAGAAAACTTATTGATTCTGGCTTCATCAGGGAAGAACAACATCCCGACTGGGTAGCCAACATCGTCCCCGTCGCCAAGAAGAACGGGAAGATCCGGATCTGCATCGACTTCCGCGATCTAAACGAGGCCTGCCCCAAGGACGAATTCCCATTGCCAATCACAGATGTCATGATTGACAATACTTGTGGATTCGAATGAATGTCCTTCATGGACGGATTCTCAGGATACAATCAAATCAAAATGTATCCTGATGACGAAAAGCATACCTCCTTCAGAACACCTCTAGGGGTATATTGCTATACCGTCATGCCCTTCGGACTGAAGAATGCGGGGGCAACATACCAAAGGGCCATGAACGCCATTTTCCATCAGCAGATACGCAAAACGGTGGAATGTTATGTTGATGACATCGCGGTAAAAAGCCGCACTAAAGGTGATCACATAGCGGACCTGAAGGTGGTCTTCGACATCATGCGGGCTCATCAATTGAAGATGAATCCGACAAAGTCCTTCCTGGGGGTAGCCAGTGGCAAATTCTTAAGATTTGTTGTAACATCCACCGGAATTCACTTGGACTCGGAAAAGGTTCGCGCTATCCAGGAGATGCAACCTCCGAGAAATCTCAAGGAACTCAGGGGATTGCAAGGACGATTGGCGTACATCCGTAGGTTCATCTCAAACCTCTCCGGAAGATGCCAACCCTTCACTAAGCTAATGAAGAAGGGTGTCTCGTTCATTTGGGACGACGCTTGCCAACACGCGTTCGAGGAAATTAAACAATACCTCACCCAACCACCAGTCCTTGCAGCTCCGGTATCCGGAAAGCCTTTCCTAGTATACGTACGGGCAATGGATCATTCTTTAGGAGCTCTACTAGCTCAGAATGATGATCGAGGACAAGAGCAAGCAATCTACTATCTGAGTAGAACAATGATCGGAGCCGAACATCGGTATAACCCGATCGAGAAGGAATGTTTGGCACTGGTGTTCGCTATCCAGAAAATGCGACACTATCTGGTAGGCCAAACTATAAACGTCATATCAAAAGTCACCCCCTGAGGTTACTTATGACTAAACCTTCATCGCTAAATGGCCGACTGGCAAAATGGGCCATATTGCTCTCCCAATATGAGATGCGCTTTTACCACAAAAGGCCATTAAGGGACAAGCAGTCGCGGATTTCCTAACTGAGCACCCAGATCCGAGGGCAGCCAAAGTCTACGAGGATCTCCCAGATGAAGTTGCTGAAGTCTGCCTGACTCAGACATCGTTAGAAAGTCAAGTATGGCAACTTTTCTTCGACGGTGCATCAAGAACAAGCCCGAAGGGACACGTAGTAGCGGGGGTAGGAGTAGTACTCATATCCCCACAAAATTATGTGATTCCCCGAGCAGTCTCATTAACTGAGCCTTGTTCCAACAATGTGGCGGAGTACAACGCTCTTTTGATTGGGATGCAGTTCGCCGATGAGATTGGCGTTAAAAATCTCGAGGCATACGGCGACTCTAAACTCATCGTCAGCCAAGTTCGCGGGGAGTACGAAGTCAGACATGAAGACTTAGTACCTTACCACAACGCAACTATCCGCATGGCCGAGGGGTTTACAAGCTTCTACATCGACCATGTACCGCGCAGGCAAAATGCGCACGCAGATGCACTCGCATCCCTGGCTGCCTCCTTAGCTCTTCCAGCTGGAGCAATGGAGAAGATATTCGTTTACAGTCACGACCTGTATTGCCCGAGAAATGCTCTCGAGGTCTATCAGGAGTCAAAGGGAGATTGCCAAGGCAAAGAATCGCTGGAATTGTCAACTGGGCCAAAGCTTAAAGACTGGCGATTCCCCTATATCGATTATGTCTTGTATGGCATCCTGCCTGAGGACACCAAAGAAGCAGCTGCCATTCGAAGGAAAGCCCCTAAATTTTACTACAATGCGATTACACGAACGTTTGTATCGTCGATCGCATGACGGGATCTTGCTCCGGTGCCTCTCACCAAAAGAAGCCCAAGAGATATTGAGGGAAGCCCACGACGGTATGTGTGGAGCCCATCAACCTGGCCCGAAACTGGCACATCGACTCCAAAGATTGGGTTACTATTGGCCCAAGATGATTACTGACGCCGTCACCTATGCTAAAAGGTGTCACGCTTGCCAAGTGCATGGGGATTTCATCCATCAAGCACCAGGGTACCTCCACTCTATGACCTCTACTTGGCCATTTGAAATGTGGGGGATGGATGTGGTTGGCCCTATCAGCCCACCATCATCAAAAGGACATCGGTTCATTTTGGCAATAACCGATTATTTCTCTAAGTGGGCTGAGGCCATTCCCTTGAAGGAAGTCAAGTCGTCGAACGTGATCAAGTTCGTGAAACACCACGTTATTTACCGTTTCGGTGTACCTCGGCGAATTGTCCATGACAATGGGCCTCAGTTCATTAGCCAGGCTTTCCAGAGATTCTGCGCTAAGTTCAGAATCCAGAGTGTGTCCTCAACGGCATACTATCCTGCCGCTGATGGCCTCGCAGAAGCTTTCAACAAGACTATTGGCAAGCTTCTCAAGAAGTTCGTTGCGAAAAGTCAACGAGACTGGGACGACAAGTTGGGTGAATGCTTATGGGCTTACCGCACAACTGTGCGAACCCCAACTAAAGCTATGCCATTTTCTTTGGTATACGGGTGTGAAGCCGTGCTCCCACTGGAAATCCAAATTCCATCTCTACGCGTCGCTTTGACAGCGGAGATGACAACAGAGGAGAAGCATCGACAGCGACTCCAGGAACTGGAGGCCTTAGATGATAAGCGTCTGCAGGCCCAATAGCAAATCGAGCTCTACCAAGCTCGAATTACCAGAGCCTTCAACAAGAAAGTTAAAGTGCGAACTTTCAAGAAAGGCGACCTAGTCTTAGCCGTCAAAAGACCCATAGTGATGACGCACAAGACAAAAGGCAAATTTCAGCCCAAGTGGGAAGGACCATTTGTAGTAGAGTCAGTCTACTCGAATGGGTCATATCGCCTCATAACCTCAAATGGCGATACGCTCATGATGCCGATCAATGGCAGGTTCCTGAAGAAATACTATCCTTAGATGGTATTCTTTCGCTAATCAAGTCAAAAGTACACCTCTGATCAAAGTAAGAAGAATTTCTTCATTATAACATCTGACGCCCCCGACGGCTAAGGATAGAAGAAAATGTTGGCTTCTAAGCCCAACATAAATCTTCGACAACTCATCATGCTGAGGGGAATAGCATGGCTAGCCCAACTCAAACGGTAGTTGGTAAAGGTACCTCAAATCCGTTGACAGCTGAGGGTTTGCTAAAAATCCTGAGTGGACTTGGCTCCACTCCTTCCTCCAAAATCCCTAACCAATTCTCATATACAGAATGGTAGGTCTACAAAATACAACCATTACTAAGTTAACACTATACCTCTGGTAATGGAAACTTTTCAATATCCTTGTCGAGTACAAATTTTGCTTCTTAACTCTACACGGAGTATCAAACTTTCAAATTTGCCTGGTTAACACTATACCTCTGGCACTTCAAATTTTTAGTTGTCAATTCTCACCAATAGAATGACAGGCCCTCAAATTACTCTTATCATGAGTCAATCTTTGTCAAGTTAATATCACACCTCTGACAAATTACTGTTAAAGTTTAACACCACACCTCTAAACAGTAATCAAGTTTCTGCCAGGTTTAATATTACACCTCTGACAGTCACTCTTCTTCAGACTTCCACACCGAAGCTGAAATGGATGATGCTAAGTTAACACCACACCTCTAGCATCCAAGTCATTGCTAAGTTAAACAATACACCTATGGCCATGACTTTCCCTCGGACTTCCTTATGCAAGCCGAGATGACCAATGCTAAGTTTAACATTACACCTCTAGCATTACCCTCACTGTCAAGTTAAACATTACACCTATGACAGTGA
Source organism: Agave tequilana (assembly GCA_038442645.1). Lineage (NCBI taxonomy): Eukaryota > Viridiplantae > Streptophyta > Magnoliopsida > Asparagales > Asparagaceae > Agave > Agave tequilana. Next base: position 131,657 of record JAVJIF010009650.1, on the reverse strand, counting down.
CACTTCTGAGTTAAGTTAATATCACACCTCTGACTCACATCCTTGTCAAGTTAACATTACACTTCTGACAAGACCACTTCCAACCCGTTAAGTTAATATCACACCTCTGACGGTAACAAACTTTCCTAGATTCCCCACGAGTCTAGTCCCACTTATTATTCTCTTCAACAGAATAACAAGTCTACCTAAAAACATTGTTAGGTTAATACTACACCATCAACAGTGTTTCCATCAAATCCCCAGTTGAGCTCAATCAAGTTAATCCCAAACACTTGATAAAAGTTCACCCTCCCTGCGGGTACTAATTCTACTTGTCACTTTCTCTTATAAAGTGGAAGGTCCATCAAAAATTTCATCTCTGTCAAGTTAATATTACACCTCTGACAGTATCGTGAGAGTTCCTGAAATAGGATCTTTCTCCACAAAGTTTGACTTATTAAAATTGCCATCATAATTTTGACAAAGTCAAAAACTCTTTGCTTCTATGCGTCTAACTGAAGATAAAAAGTTCAAGACAATGAAAGAGGCAAAAAGAGAAGTGTCACTTTTATTTATTTCCAGGCATATGAAAGTGATACAAAAACGCTCTCTTATACAATAAGATTGAGTACTACAGTTAAAACGCTCTCTTATACAATAAGATTGAGTGTTACAGTCAAAACGCTCTCTTACAATAAGATGGAGTTTACAATTAAGGAGTACAAAGAAGTCCCTCTCTCTCTCAGAGGTTGCACTCACTCCTTGAAGCCGCATCTGATTCCAAGTATAGGATGGTGCATGATGTAAACATCGAAAGAGCCCTAGCTGACTAAGTTAAGAGCAATGGTGTTCTTGAGGTCCGATGGCAGCAGAAAGTCCCGCAACCCTTCATTCATGAGCATCTCTTTCCCCAGCAGGCCATCCAGCAGACATGGAGAGTCCTTGATGTCACTTCTGGAGTGGGAGAGGAAGAGGATCCTATCGGCCGCCGTATCCACCGTAACCTCATCGCTGCCATACTTACCCTGACCATCTCTTGCCAGCAGGCACGATTGGTGCAGTGGATCTGAAGAGACCTTGGCGAGAGTTAAGTCCTCGTCAGGGACATAATATATTCCCTTGTAGACGACAAGGACCATAATATATTCCCTTGTGGACGAACATCGAACAAGTTCGCCGTCCGATATATTCTCCCACGGACTTGGCGAACATGAAGAAGAATGACCAAGTCTACCTGCAAAAAATCAAATAGGGAATCAGACAATTCAGAGCTTAGTACACTTCAACAGAAGAAAACTAAGTCACAGACGCGGCTATTGTGGAGGACTTCAAACGCGGGAATGACCTGCGCAGTAAGTCAAACTACCGCGCCAACAGAGACAGACGCGAATCAGAACTGTGGAACACACAGGATTCAAACGCAGCCTCATCTTACGCCCGCGCCTAAAAACACAAGACGCGAAAAACTTCAAACGCCGAAAACTGCCATCTCCCTGTTGAATAAACAGGAGTTGCAAGATTCGGGTCTGAAAATTTCAGCCCAATTTGGAATTCATCCAAGTCAATGGCCTTAAAACGCGAGCTTCATGAGCGAAGCCCGCGCCAAGTGCCAAGGATTTCAGCGCTCGCGTCCAGAGAGGAAGTTGGCGGCGCAAATTCCAGAAGGAATGCACCAACTCAGACTTCATGAGAAAATTCCAGATGACAATCTCTTCAGCAGATGCCAAAGTGCAAGTTTGGGTGGACTAAAGACATCATGGCGGGTCGGAATGGCATACCCGCAGAGGCCTCCGTCAAGAGCAGATTTCTCTGCATCAGAACAGAGACATGAAAGGCGATCAAAGAGACGCTTCCGTCTGAAGAGACCAAACAGAAGCATGAAGGCTCTGGGTCATCTTCATCCACGGAGTCACCTTCGTCCATGGAGGCAGAATCCCTGTTGGAAACTCTAGAGAAGGCAGGATTTCTCGGAGCAAAACAAAAGGAAACAATCCAACTTTGGATTGTTAAAGAGGAAGAGGGTGAGCCCTATTTATAGGCAGACCCTAATAACTGTTATTAATGGTGCATCAATCGAAACCGTCGCGCACGACTGTCAAAGTCCAATGGAGGACTGACGCGTGGAACGCCGCTTTGGGAACCGTCGAAGACACTGGTCTCCAACCGCCAGCGCCGTTTTGCATTAAAAGGCATTAACGCCTTCAGTCCAATGAAAAATCGACGCGTGGACAACTGCCTTGGAAAACAACGGATGACCCGGTTTCCCAATCGACAGTAAAGACTTGACGTTCAAAGATCTCCTAAAATCTTTATGTCAGGCTGCATGTAACGCCTCGGAAGTTGCACCAAGACGCAGGCGTAAAAGTCGCGTCCAAGAATCCGCGTCTCCCTTTCAGATTAAATGGTGTCCACCCGCATTCCATAGGAATGTCCGCGTGACTCAAAGTCGCGTCCCTTCGGCAAACGGGCCCCCTTCTAAGGGAAAACACTTAGTCCATTCTGAAGGAAAATACAGAAGGCTGCATCACTCGCGTCCGCTCGAACCGCGTCTGCATTAGCAGAACAGATGCGCGTTACTCTGACGACCGCGTTTTCCCTATGAGTTAACGTTGCGTTTCATCAGAAAGACTTGGGTCTGCCTAAGTTCCTATGGATTGAAGACCGCGTCTCTCAAATGAGCCGATAACCGCGTCTCCCGGAGGAATAATGTCGCGTTTTACCTAAGTTCAGCATTCACAGTCAGCTAATCAAAGATTGTGGATTGAATTCATCTGCAGCGAAGCCAAGAAGATGGAACAAAAATTTTAAAGACTTTTATTATATCAAAAATGATAAAAGTAAACACAAACACTCTTGGTAAACAGAGTGTCCTCTTCTTTACAAAAAAGGGGAAGAGAAAGAAGGCTAAAAGTCCTGGTTCGGTAAGGAGCGGATGCGCTCCCTAAGACGATGCATCTTGTGCTGACGTGCCTTCTCAGCCTCCATCATAGCTCGGACCCGTAGCTCCTCTTCAGGTAAAAAGGGTTTTGTGGCTAGCTGCGCTCGCAGAGATTCCAACCTAGAGGAATGAATGGACTGGTTCTCTTCAGCTCGTGCCCTCGCAGCTTGTTGCTCCTTTATTCCCTTCTTAATGGTAGCAAGCTTCTTCTCATTGAGCGCAAGCATGGCTTCTGCCTTCGCAATGGCGGCCCGAGCATTGATAATAGCCTGCTCTGTGCTCTGCATAACGAGCTCGGATTCCTTCGAATCGTCAGTCAATTCTGACATTCAGCCTGGGAACGCTCAAGATTGCTGATCTCTTCAGCAATTTGTGCTTCCACCTCATGTCGCTCTTGTTCTTGGGCAGCAAGGAGCCTATCCAGGGTGACCTGAGCTTCATGAGAAGAGTCAGCGTTGTCCAAAGACTTCAGCTCTTCCAGGTCACTTTCCAATTGCTCCACCACCCGCAGACACGCCTGAGCAAGCGAGGGGCCTCCGGTTAATTCAATGTTCTCGGCCACGTTTCCGAGAAATGTCCGGGCAAAGCCAAAAGAGCTACGCCCAGACAAGATAAGATCGATGCATGATCGCATCGCATCGAAGAACTGCTGCACCGTACTGCGCGTCAGGAAATCCATCCTGTCATTGCCCGAAGTGTTCCCCGACCCCCTTTCCATCACGGGATAAGGGATGTAAGGTGGATCTTCTCGCACCAGAGTCGTGCTGGCCGTTGACACAGCAAGAGCAAGAGTAGCCTCCGGCGCTTCTGAAGGTGCTATCTCTGCAGGAACCGCCACGGCCGATGACAGAGTAGTGAGTATGATCTCCTCAGAAACCTCGGCCAGGGCTTGAGTTGTGTGGCCCGCTGGAGGGGCACTGAACGTCAATTCCTCCACCTGAGCTCCCTCAGTTCTCTCTGCAAATTATCTCAACATCAGCCACAATGGTGAAAAGCAAAACACTCAAGACATCAAAGCTTCCTTACCAGGTTGGAGGTCCGGAGATGTCGAACCCTTGGGTGAATCCTGCGGAGTGGGAGTCTTCCCGACTTCAGTGGTGGCCTCCTCTTCATGCAGAGTGAGAATCTCCCCAGCTTCAGTGGTGGCCTCCTCGTCATGCAGAGTGAGAATCTCCCCAGCTTCAGTGGTTGCCTCCTCTTCCGGTAAAATGGAGATCCCCGCGATTTTCATAGTTACCTTCTCGGGAGTCTCAACCCCTTCTAGCTGGGTCAACTCTTGCACCATCTCCTCGACATGCGAGGAGGTTGCAGCTTCGACATCCTCAGCCAATCCTGCAACATAAAAGGAGAATGTTAAGGCCTCCTCTTCAAAATGAAAAGGGAGATCAGGTCAGAAGGTGAAAAGAGTACCTTCAGCAGGAGCAACCGCTGGTGGTGACGTCGTCGCCGGCTTACACCCATGTATTTCCTCCTCCGAGATATGTGAGAATTTGCTCAGATCAGGAGGAGCGGGTTCGTCACCATAGTCGATCTCATCCTCAAAGTCGCTTTCCGTGTCGGATGAGGAAGACGACAGTTCAACGTGAGTGGCCTCGGTAGCCAGAGCCTTGCCTCTAAACACCCAGTGGTAGGACTGGGGTCAACCATCCGAGGACTGGAAATGAAGATAGAGGGAGACCCAGGCTGTGGTGCCTCATCCCTCCTCTGAGCTGAGGAAGACTCGGGCTGAGCTGAGATCCCCGGAATCTCAACATCGCCTCCGGTCATTATATCGACCTCGAGCTCCTCGGTCTCGTCAGTGGCGGTGGGCCTGTCCGCAGGCTCCCCTTCCTCTGCAATCCTGAGGCTCCTGCGGTGTAACCTGTGGGCATGGACTAAGGAAGTGTCATCCTTGTCCACCTCTTCCTCCCTCGGCTCCCCAACACCAGAAGGGATGTCCGCGGATCGAGAAACTGCCGCCGTCAAGCCTCTCCGAACCTTCTTTGGGGCAGGCTCAGTAGTGGAAGTAGAGCCTTGACGACGCTTGCCCACCGCCTGTCAAGCCCTGGCTGGTCGCGGCTCCGCCCTAGTTGGTCGAGGCTCCGCCCTTGTTGGTCGCGACTCCGCCCTTGTTGCTCGCGGCTCCTCCCTTGACCTTCTCCCGACCTCCCTCAGAGCCTTCAGATACTGCTCAACGCCTCGCGAGTGATTAAACGGAAAAGGTATACTTATTATGTAGTAAATGTATTCAATGTACCCTTTCTTGTCTCCGCTATAGCATAGGGCTATACCGAGTCAATTCTCAGGGAGAGCTCGCGATGAAAGCTTTACGTGTGGTAGTGAAGTGAACAAACGAGTATTCTTCTCTTGCTTATAAATTTAGTGAATCAAGTGAAAAAGAAACTAAAAGAAAAGATGGCTATGTTCATGGTGGAAATTGTCGGAAAAGAAATCAAGATTGGGATTGGTTTATTCACAAGAAAAGGAAAGAAAACTTAAAGAAAGCTTGAATGAAAAAGATCCATGACTAGCTTACCTTGCTAGCTTGCCAAGACTTACTAAACTCCTTGATAGCGAATGCGTGCCTAATGTTGTCACTCCATTGGCGTAGGGTTTGTCTAGCGTGTTGACCTAATTGCTTTCTCACTTGGAAGACGGTGGTTTAACCATCGGAGAAGAGAAGATCATACACTAGTGAAGTGGCAAGACTAGTGGTAAACTAGTACATGAGTTAGTGAAGTGGCAATTAAGCAAACACCCATGAGTTAGTGAAGTGGCAAGACTAGTGGTAAACTAGTACATGGAGAAGAATTTAGCTACAACAAGCCATAAGAAAAATACAAGAAAGCATGAAGTAAATTGCAAGAATTAAAGAAAGCAATAAAGAAAGCAATTAAAGAAAGCACATAGAACTAGAACCAAGCTTCAAGTAGAGGAAGGAGGATGGATCAATCCTTGTTGCTTCAAGTGTCACTCTTGATTACACAAGCTCTCTCCCTCACAATCACTCTCTTTTACATTGAATTCTAGGAAGAAGAAGAGGGATCTAAAGAACAAAACCTAAAGAGAAAAATACATGAAAATTACAATACTAAACTAATCTCCTCTCTTCTCCATTCAGTTTTTTCTCGCAGGTGAAGGTCACATATTTATAGCATGGGAGAGAAACTTCGAGAGCCTAGGTTGTTGGCACGAAATCCGAGGCCATAACAACCTAAGATTGCCGCGCCCAAGCCGCGGATCGCGGCTTGATCTTGGCCGTTGATCCGGATCTTTCTGTTGGAGATCAGTTGAGAGTTTGTTAGCCACGTGGTATATCTAGAATCTTCGTTTGTTGCGTGGATCTTTCTGGATCTGGATTTGAAATCTGGCTTTATCTTAATCATGGATTAATCACTTAATTAGTATTAATTAAGTGATTATTTGGAAATCTCTTCTTTAAGTATGTACCTGCAAATATGTAGAGAAGAGGAGTAAAAATCACATATTTATTGTAATATGCATGGGAGTTATGATGTAAAATATGCAATATTGGATACCAATCACACCCCCACACTTATTCTTTTGCTCGTCCCGAGCAAAACAAAGAAAAAGAAAATCTATACTACCAGTTTATTACACCACTTTCGCAGGTGACGCGATTGCACTGAGCATGTGCAACAAGCCGTTAAACCTTTAGGTTACCCTAGAGGAGGAGTGTTGTCTCCTGAGGGTTTTCAGCGGATTACACCCACAAAATCCAATAAGAAAGAAGACAAATGTTAGTATTTTGAAAACGCATTTTGAATAAGAGACATGTTTACGAACTATTTTTGCAAAAATATAAGTGATCCTAGGTCATAAGTCCACCTATAATTATTCTTCCTTAAACTTAGTATCCATGCAAGATCTTGCTTTTAATTAAGGTAAGAATTCAAAATTGGATTGAATACTTTATCTTTCATAAAACCTAGATAGTATGCACACCGTGTAAGTGAAAATTTCCTGGGATTTCAACTCCAACCATAAAGCCATTTATTTATTTATATATACTTTTTTATGCTTTTTTTTTCTTCCCTTAGTTTAGGCTTTCTAGTCTACCCTTGTAGCGAGCCTTTAACCGATGACTCCCAAACCAGACGGTCTTAGGGCATTAGATGAGAAAACATCCCTCGGGTTTAAGGTCTCGAGTAGAAAAGGCCACATAACTAAAGGGGATTATTTTTATCACCGTTAGGCGTGAATGATCATGCTTCTTGAGGCACAATTATCCAGCTTAATAAGTGAGATCACCGTTAGGCGTGAGTAATCATGCTTCTTGAGGCACAATATCCAGCTTAATAGGTGATGTTTTATTTATATATATATATATTTTTCTTTTTATTTTTATATATATGGCATTTTTGGTCTTTGTTTCCATCCCAAGAAATGTGTAAGTGTGAAGTGCATATTATCTAAGGCAAAAAATGTAAGATAAAAATATCTCCTCAATTTTACTTACTTAGCCTATAATTTTCAAACAAGATCTATTACTTCAACTAGGCTTAAGATGTCATAATTAAGGCTTTCTTAATCTCTAAGATACATCTTAATTTTCTTAAAAATAGAACAAAACTTTGTCTCTTATTTCAAAAAGTTTTTATTTTTTATTTATTTTTTATTTTTTATAAAAGAAGTGTAAAAGAAAGAAGATCTAAAAACTCTATGTTAGTAAACCCTCCCCCACACTTATTTCATGCATTGTCCTCAATGCATCATGATATATGTATGCATGAAACAAAAATGAAGAGGGAAGGAAAAAATTACCTTAAGGTGGTGGTTCCGGTGGTGGTCTGATTGGTCCACGAAACATGGCCCAATCATCTTTTCTTGGGTTTTCAGGAACCACCAGAAATATGAAGAATATGACCCACAAGAATGATGTATGCATTAAAGATTTTTATTATGTACATGACCCCATCTAATTTCAAGATTTCCTAATAATTTCAGAGTCATTTTCATCAAGATCCTTGTCCCAGAATGGTGAATGAAATGATAGAACAGTTGACTTGGACTCTGGAAGGAATACCAACTCAGGATTATGATTTAAATCAAGTGATGGTTCAGGAGTCGAAGTGAGGTCAGAAATTGTGTCCAAGTCAAGAAATGGAAACTCAAGTCCACATGTGTTGTCCAACAATGGAATGTGACCTACTATGGATGATATCTCTTTACTTCCAATTTTAAGAAATTCAAGCTCATCACCATACAATTCTTCAAAACTTAAATCAACATCTTCCACTAGAATTGTATGATCAGTCTCAGAAGTAAAGAGATTGAGAAAATCAAGGTCACATTTCTCATTGAGTTCAATTCCACAAAATGGAGAACTTGCCAAAATGTCAATGGAATCTTCAGAAGTGTAAAATTGGGCAAGTGCAATATGATCCTCAAAGATGGGTGATTCAACTTCATTGTGAATTGGGAAAGGATCCAAGGTTGACTCCGGAAAAAGATTGAAGTGAGGTAAAGATACCGGAGTCATTATGGAATCAGGAAAAAGAATTGAATCACTAAGTTGGGGTTCAAGATCAAATTCCTTATGTAGTTCAATTTCAGAAAATTGTGAACTTGCCAATTTATCAATGGGATTTTCAGAAGTATGGAATTGGCCAAGTTCAATGTGATCATCATAAAATATTAGTGATTCAATTTCACAATGGATAGGTACTGGATTCAATTCTGACTTTGGAAATGGATTGAAATCAGGTAAGGATATGGAAGTCATGATTGAATCAGGAAGTAGAGTTGAATCATCTGGTGAAAGCTCATGATCATAATCATGTTCAAGTTCAATTTCAGGAAATGGAAAACTTGCCAAAATGTCAGAAGTTTGGACAAGTTCAGTTTTAGGAGATGAAAAACTTGCCAAATGTCAATGGGATTTGACGTTTGGACAAGTTCAATTTTAGGAATGAAAAACTTGCCAAACTGTCAATGGGATTTGAAGTTTGGACAAGTTTAGGTGAGTATGCTGAAATTGAATCTGGATTTCCAAGATGACAAGAGTCTTGAGTCATATCAATAGAGTGTGGTATAACTGGATTAGTCAAATGTTGATAGGATAGAGTTTCCTCTTTCCTAAGAAGGTTATCCAATTGTTCTTTCATACTATTGAAAGACTCGGCACGTGTTGTTTGATATTGTAAGAAAGACTCTTGCAAGATGTCTATACTCTTTTCTAGATGTGATAGGTCTACAGATGGCTGCTCTAGAATGGGAGTATAGGAATCTTGAAATTGGAAATTTTGTGAATAGTGTGAGTCACAAATGTGTGATGATGGAAGAGTGGACTCACACAAGAAATCTTTACTCGTTTCCTTGACAAGTGGTTGTCCATTAGGAAGCGGTGAAACTGAGTAAGACTCTTGAAAATACGGTGGAATTGGAGAGGCCAATGTTTTCTGAAAGTGTTGCGTGGCCTGTTGTAAATTTGCTTCTATACTCCTTTGTAACTCAGATTTTTCTTCAAATAGTGGTTCAGAAAAAGGAGTATATGAAGTGGACTCGGGAAATGAATGTTGTGGACAAGGATTTTGAAAATTTGACTCGGGGTACGTGAATCCCCAATGACTCAGTGAAGAGTTGAAATTATTTTGGACATTATAATTATTAGATGGGGGATATGGGTCATATTGATTCGGATAAGGCCAACCCGGTGTATGTGGTTGGTGCATATTGTAAAACACCGGGTTGGAATTATCCGAATATGGAGTGTGTGTGACATATGGATGGAAAGAATTGTAATTATAAGCCATATCACACAATCACAAACAAAAACAAACAAACAAACAAACAAACAAACAAAAGAAAAAATTTCTAACCTAAGTTAGGGTAGACTTAGACCTAGACGACTCCTAACAAATAGACTGTCCACGGGAGGTTTAGTGTAGACTCTAACCACAAGCTAATCAGCCAGGGAAGGGTAAGGTTGGTGGGAGGTTTTCCGTCCGAAGACGTTCCTTAATTAAGTAACCAGCAACCTTCGGGCTTTCGGCCCTCAACCCCTTTCCTAGACACCGATTTTGCAAGAGTTAAATTCCAACACTTTTCCCCCTTAGGATAATCTCCTAATTGAGTCCGAGATGTCCCTAGGGCCAACGTCTACTTTTTTATTAAATTAGGCTTGGGTTAGTGAGTGCTTGGGAAAATGATTTTCGGGCTAAGGAAAGGGTAATGACCTCCCCCACCTTATCTTATTTACGGGTATGCCCTTAAAATTGATTTGTGCAAGTGTACAAGAAATATAGCTAGGATTCACTCAAAGCAAGAAAATCAAGCAAGGAGTTTGTCCTAGTCTAAATGCAATGCAAACACGTACCTTGCCTCCAGCACTCTTCAACAGTAAAAGTAAAGAATTGAAAAGACACGTGCCTAAAATGCAAGTGTCTAAACAATTTTTAGCAATTTCAATCAACTTTTTACTGTTTTTTAATTAAGCAGGAGTAGGATGCAGAATACAGAAAATCAAGTATAGCAGCAGATGTATTTTACAGAACCAGAGGCCCTGCAGAAAATTGGTGAGAAGTGAACTCCTTATTGCCGCGTTTTCACGGCAAATTCTGTGGATCCGCGGCAATTTGGAGGGATCCTGGGCTCTGCTTTCTTGAGCAGAGGCCCAGGTCCACTTATATGTTACTGCAATGAATATTTCCTGTTTTCTTCTCCTGTAACCTGCAACAGAGAAGAAGAATCGTTTAGTACTTCACTTTAAACCAAAAATAACGTCGCTCTCCCCGGCAACGGCGCCATTTTGATTAGACGGAAAAGGTATACTTATTATGTAGTAAATGTATTCAATGTACCCTTTCTTGTCTCCGCTATAGCATAGGGCTATACCGAGTCGATTCTCAGGGAGAGCTCGCGATGGAAGCTTTACGTGTGGTAGTGAAGTGAACAAACGAGTATTCTTCTCTTGCTTATAAATTAGTGAATCAAGTGAAAAAGAAACTAAAAGAAAAGATGGCTATGTTCATGGTGGAAATTGTCGGAAAAGAAATCAAGATTGGGATTGGTTTATTCACAAGAAAAGGAAAGAAAACTTAAAGAAAGCTTGAATGAAAAGATCCATGACTAGCTTACCTTGCTAGCTTGCCAAGACTTACTAAACTCCTTGATAGCGAATGCGTGCCTAATGTTGTCACTCCATTGGCGTAGGGTTTGTCTAGTTTGTTGACCTAATTGCTTTCTCACTTGGAAGACGGTGGTTTAACCATCGGAGAAGAGAAGATCATACACTTGCAAGATGAAATTAAGCAAACACCCATGAGTTAGTGAAGTGGCAAGACTAGTGGTAAACTAGTACATGGAGAAGAATTTAGCTACAACAAGCCATAAGAAAAATACAAGAAAGCATGAAGTAAATTGCAAGAATTAAAGAAAGCAATAAAGAAAGCAATTAAAGAAAGCACATAGAACTAGAACCAAGCTTCAAGTAGAGGAAGGAGGATGGATCAATCCTTGTTGCTTCAAGTGTCACTCTTGATTACACAAGCTCTCTCCCTCACAATCACTCTCTTTTACATTGAATTCTAGGGAAGAAGAAGAGGGATCTAAAGAACAAAACCTAAAGAGAAAAATACATGAAAATTACAATACTAAACTAATCTCCTCTCTTCTCCATTCAGTTTTTTCTCGCAGGTGAAGGTCACATATTTATAGCATGGGAGAGAACCTTCGAGAGCCTAGGTTGTTGCACGAAATCCGAGGCCATAACAACCTAAGATTGCCGCGCCCAAGCCGCGGATCGCGGCTTGATCTTGGCCGTTGATCCGGATCTTTCTGTTGGAGATCAGTTGAGAGTTTGTTAGCCACGTGGTATATCTAGAATCTTCGTTTGTTGCGTGGATCTTTCTGGATCTGGATTTGAAATCTGGCTTTATCTTAATCATGGATTAATCACTTAATTAGTGTTAATTAAGCGATTATTTGGAAATCTCTCCTTTAAGTATGTACCTGCAAATATGTAGAGAAGAGGAGTAAAAATCACATATTTATTTGTAATATGCATGGGAGTTATGATGTAAAATATGCAATATTGGATACCAATCAGCGAGCGTTCCCGGACCCCGACTTTGCTTCGAGATTTGCATTGATACTCTCAATGCATGAATACTCCAGAACAAAGTATGGTGTCTGGTTGACCTGGAAGTACCAGGTGCAGAAGCTGAAGCTCATACGGCATTTTGGCCCCTCGATAGGCAAGCGGAAAGTTGCTTCTGTCCCTCCGGCCGCGCTGTAATACCAAGCCAGAGCACCTTCGAACAAATTCCCGTCGAAGGCGAGTTGGGCATTGGGATTGCCAACGTAGAGTTGATCATAGCCGAACTGACGGGCAAAACGACTCGGTATATACGGCTCGATCGTTCATGAAGTCCCTTGTCGGAAGAGCACATACCCGGGCCGAATATTGACCAACCACCAGAAGACTCCCGCGGATAGCTTCGTGAAGTCATCCGGGCCCGCAGAATCAGTAAATAGATCCCCAAAAGATGCACCAGGGATCTCGGGGAAGCAGCGGTTCAGCTGGTAGTTCGTAGCATCTGAAATGCATTTCTGGACGTAATATATGTAAGAATTACGCCAGTCCGAACTTTCCAACCGCTGCACGAAAGGGACAAAACCCTCACTCCAGGGCACCGACGTCATCAAGGAGGGACAGTGCATCACATACCAAGCCATTAGGTATGTGTATGGCAGCTCGACCCGAGGGTTGGGGCGTTTCACCGTCGGCTTCCCCTCTGCATCAACGATCGGCTTCCCCTGGGAGTCGATAGCCTTTCCCGCCTCACAGAAGCTGTGGGTTAACGCCCGCAACCCGCTCTGAATGCCAGCCGCCATGGCGGGAGAAGGGCTACGGGTCTACCATAGGCCAGGAGCACTGCCGGATACACTACATCAGCGACAATGACTTCGTGTGGCAGCGTGGGCACCACACAGCGCTTCAACCACAGCATCAAGAAGCCCGCCAACAGTGCTCGATCGGAGATAGGAATCCGGGCTTGATTATGAAAGCTTTCGAAAACCATATCAGGTTCGAAACCATCCTCATTCGAAACTGTGGTGTAGAAGCCTTCAGGAGCCTGGGTGATCCTGTCTTCAATTTCCTCGTCGGAGCTGGGAACCAGTCGGGTGACCGGATGGTCTTTCTTGTTGACACCGTTAAACAAGTAGCTGGCCCAAGACAGCTGCTTGACTCCTCCCGACCTCAAAGTGGTTAGCTGGCCGCAAATATGGAAGTGGCATAACACTTCCCAATAAGTCTCGTACATTTGAGGAGACCTTTTCTTCATAAGGTTGAGCTCCTCGGTGGTTGGGATATATTCCTCATAAGGAGAATCCCCTGTTGCCAGCCCCGAGACCTCATGCAACTCGTGCAGGGCAAGGCCCATCTCTCCGACCGGGGTGAAGAATGTCCCCGTCAAAGGATTGTAACGCTCCAGGATCCCGAAGAAGTTCTGAGAACTTGGCGGGATACCCCACTGTACGGCCCTGACTGCTGAGCGTAATCCCACACGCTCCAGCAGATCTCCAAGACTGGCAAGGACGAAACTCACCATCCTGTACCACCAATACTTCTCAGTGGTATGGACCCACCCGGGCGCACGAAACTCGACCGGATAATCACCCTCTACTTGCATGAACGAGTTGAGGAAAGTAGTGCCGAGTTTTGGTATTCCCCCGACTGGGAGATCAGACTTGCGCGACCCGGGGAACAGGCCGAGAACCGCCCTATCATGATTGTCATGACGGTATACCTTTTGGGAGCCCAAGTCACCGAGGGTAACCTCAGGGACGTAGCGGGAAACGTCTCATTTCATCTTCCGCGGGACGGACATGTGCTGGAGGTAAGACAGCGGGAACATCCTCTCCATGTCTGGAAGAAAGAATCTTCTATCCCCTATTTGACGGAGCCATCTATAATTTCCATCATACATAGAATAGCCGCCATCGCCAATACGATCTCCGAAGAAGAAGGCAGGCTTCTCTAGCTTGACGCGAGCATCCGTTTGGAATACTGCATCAGTCATAAGCGCCCGAAGGGTTGTCCTGTCAACATCAGAAAGCCTTTTCTTGCGCTGCTGCGACTGGTCAGCAGTCACAGGTACAGTCCTTTGCAGCACAAAGGTCAAATTACGGTCGGCACCACCTACATGTCCAAAATGGCGATTCTTGGCGAGTGGGGCAGTAGGGTGTGGCACTGCAAAAGAAAAAGGCACTTGATCAGACATCTTATCCGAAATAAGAAGAAAAAAAAATACCAAGTGTCTGCAGTTCAAACGCAGAAGAGATACTGGACGTAGGAATTATCAAGTCCGCGTCCAGACCTGCAAATCCACGCTCAAACGCAGAAGAGATACTGGACGCAGGAATTATCAAATCCGCGTCCAGACCTGCAAATCCGCGTCAAGGTGAAAGAAACGCAAGGATCAAATCCGCGTTCTGCAAACCAAGACTTAACAACTAATTCTAAGTGCTTGGACTCAGGTGCCAGATTCATCAAAATCGGCAGCTGATGGCACAGAACGCAAGGATCAAATCCGCGTTCTGCAAACCAAGACCGCGTCCGAACCCTTCACAATTAGAAATATTCTAAGTGAAGGATCCGAAGTGCAGAGCCCACTGGCACCAGGACGTCAAACCCGCGCCTTGGTTATCAACTCAAAGACTGCGTCTGAGACCGCGTCTGAGAATCAAACCGGTTCATATCCTGTGTTAATGGTTCTCCTCCAAAAAGATGTCTTTTAGGGTTCCTCAAACTTCCAGTAATGGTGAAGTTTAACCTAAATGGCATTTTACCTCGGAAAATAACGCCCTGCGCAGAGGAAGCGCCCCTCTGGGCCTCGGCGACGGTCGCCTTTGAGGACGATGCGGTTGGCTTGGTCTTGGGTGCCATCGCTAGTTCGAAAATCCAGTAATGGAGATGAACCGTTCAAAAATCTAATAACGGAGTTGAATAGTTCAAGAGATGAACAGAGAAGAAAAATTCTCTTTCTTAATTCTCTAAGCAAGTGCATTCGGAGAAGAAGAGATGTCTCTCCAACTGTTGCCTTTTATAGGCACAAGGATTCGCGAAGATACGCGGCGTGTGGCCCGATAAATTCTGCAGCGAATCACCGCTTGACGCGTAGCATCAAATCATTTTTGAACAGGGAAGATCATGCGCCACGGCTCCGCAGCGAGTCATCATTCGACACGTGGAGCAGTTCATTTAATGAACCGGGAAGTCCGCGCGCCTAAAGGTAAAATCCCCCCGGTTCCCCAGGCCAGCTGGCAGCGTAATCATGACATGGTACGGATTCGCACCCGACGGCACGTCTCTTCAATGGTCGTGCCCCGTCAGCACCACCATAAATGCGCCCAGAAAGTCGCGTTGCGCTCAGAAAATCGCATCTTTATTAGAGGTGCGTCTTTCCTAAGTCCGCGTCCGTCCAAGCGGGCCTAACATCGCGTCTGCCTTATGGAATATCAGTTGCGTTTCCATTGCTAAAAGACGCACCCTATGGAAGTCGCGTCTTTAAAGCAGTACCATCTCTGCTTTTCAAAAGGAACCTGCGTTCGGCCTCCTGCTTCTGCAAATCAGTTCAACAGTACACTGGCACAAGCAGAAGACCAACCACTCTTGGCTTAAAGCACACCCACGACAGACTTAAAAAGCAATCGGGGAGGTTTAGACTGTGTATCTAGACACTCAAACACGATCAAACTCTGGTGGTTTCAAAGAGTTCAACAGTACACTCACGAAGACCAATTCCAGATAAGATCAAACCCGGAGCATCAACAGTCCAGTCATGAAGGTGAATTCAGCTAGAGTCCAAAGTATTTCGAAATCCGTTCCAGTTAACTACGGAATATCGAAAACTTTGGAGGGGGTTCTGTAGGCTGTCTAAAAGTCACTAAAAGACAAGCCAATAAAAGCAGAGTCTCAAGTTC
Organism: Agave tequilana; assembly: GCA_038442645.1. NCBI lineage: Eukaryota > Viridiplantae > Streptophyta > Magnoliopsida > Asparagales > Asparagaceae > Agave > Agave tequilana. The sequence continues at coordinate 115,810 of JAVJIF010009650.1, read as the reverse complement.
TAGACGCGTTGGCTCGACACCCGCGTCTCAGCATCAAGGCGCGTTGGCTCGACACCCGCGTCTCAGCATCAAGGCGCGTGGGCTCGACACCCGCGTCTCAGCATCAAGGCGCGTGGGCTCGACACCCGCGTCTCAGCATCAAGGCGCGTGGGCTCGACACCCGCGTCTCAGCAACAAGGCGCGTTGGCTCGACACCCGCGTCTCAGCAACAAGGCGCGTGGGTCTAAACCCGCGCCTTAGTTGTAACCACCCGGATTACGGGGCCAGTCACCGCACAAGTAGCGGGAAGTGGCCCCTCATTGTGGAGCGTTTTCAGGGGGCACGTTCACCCCTGGGACCTCTATAAATAGCCTTGCTTGCATCAACAAGGAAGGGGGTAAGAAAAAAGGATCGGGCATCGAAGATCAGGGCAAGATCGGGCATTGACGATCGACAGGGCGACTATCATCGCAGGCATCAAAGAGGAGATCATCAACAAAGAGGGAGAGAAGACTCTTCAGCAAGCTTGCTGCGTACCAGCTGCTCTTCGCCTACCTTCTCTTTGAGAGTTTTGGTAGACGGAGCTGTGTTACTCCTTCTACCTGCCGAAGAGAAGATCCCCGAAGGTCCAGACGGTCATTCGGTCAACGGAGAACAAGATTCACTCTCCACCGCCACACGAAGAACCCAGCATTAAACAAAGGGGGGATTCAAGACTCAACATCCTCCCTCCCTTGTAACTGGAAGGAAAAGTCTGGTTGTAATAGTTTCATTTGATTCAAGGAAATCTTTACACCCATCACCACCTCTTTTTTTTCTTCCAGCGCGTACACACATGCTCAGCGCAATCGAGTGACATGCGAAAGTGGTCTAATAATTGATTAGGATTAGTTTTGATGTTTTGCTCGAGGGCGAGCAAAAGATCAGTGTGGGAGTGTGATGGGTCACATATATTACATATATATTGTCACATTATTATGTTTATTATCTAATAAATCCTATTAATAAGTCTTATTTTTCTTTATAAAATGCAGGCCCATTGCTAAAAGAAAGGGAAGAGAAATGAGCCCAAAAGCCCATCAAAATTCTGATTTAACTCAAAATTAATTCGAAATCAGAAAATCAAGGCAGATCATGGCAAATCAGAGAAGTTGAAAACAGGTTAAAACAAGTCTTCACAAATCAATCAGTTAAAACAAAGATCAAAGGCAGTTTTGTCAAATCCGGGAGCTGAAACGGGAAAACCAGCAAGAGATAAAGGTGTACCACCAAACAAGGGAGTACCACCAACCAGGTGTGGTCACCTGGCCACACCATGGCCACGAAACGCGGCTAAAGCCGCGTTTTCGCGTCTTGGTTAGTTCTGTTGGAAGAGCATTTGCTCCCACTATCTTCGTACGTCCTCCCCACTTTGGTTTTTCCTATAAATATCACATTTTTTAGAGAAAAAGGGACCGAAAATTAGTTTAAGTTTTTCTCTTTATTTTTAGGGTTTAGGTTCTTTGTTAGATAGATTGAGAAGTTGTATCTCTGTTTCTTTATTTGTAATTCATCAAGCTTCGATTCGTCTTGTGTGGAATGGTTTTTGATGTAAAGAACCCAACGGAATCATATGTATGCCTTAATCTAAGCTTAGCTTCTTTGGAAGTATTCTTGAAGGCACATGAGGATGGGTTTGGATTTCTAAACTTCTATTTTCTTTAAAAATATTATTTGAACTTGTTTTTATTTCATACTTGAGAGACTACTTGATGATTTAACATTCAGTTCAAGATGATTTCTTAAGAAAAAGAGTTAACTTTTTTCAAACAATCTTATTTGCCTTGCTTAAAACTTTTGAAATTCAAGCTTTAGATTTTGCCTATGACCAAGTTGAGGTACTGGGAATTTCAAGAGAAGAACGTATCGTTGAGTAGTAAGATAGTGAGCCCAGATCTTTTTCTATATTAAAAACAATAAATCAATCTTCAAGCTTCTTTTAAAGATCACCTTTTCCAAAGCCTTCTCTATGTTTTCAATTTTTCTTTTAATCACTTCCTTACTCTCCATTCTCCTTTTCAACATAAAAAAACACCGATACCATTCTTTACTCTTTAAACAAAAATACCGAAACACTTTCATCGCATTCCTCCTCGTAGACACGACCCATTAGCCCAAAACTAGACGATAACTCTCAATGCTTTCATTTGCAATCAGAAGATCAAGATTCATTGGTCCGGGCCCTTCATTGTGCGCACCGTCTTTTCACATGGTGCTGTGGTGATTTTCGATCTAAAGAGTGGCGAGGAATTCAAGGTAAACGGGAAAAGATTAAAGCCATTTCTGACCTCTGAACCCAAGTCACAAGATGAGCATGTCATGGGTCTTTTCGACCCATCTTATACGTGACCATATCTCATGACACACCACAAATAAAAAAACAAAAAATGTAAAGAAATAAATAAATAAAAATTAGAAGTTCTGTGTATATTATCATAATTCTTTGTATTTCTTCCTTACTCCTGTTTATTGCTTTGCATTCACATATCATCCATTAAGGACAATACATTTGATAAGTGTGGGGAGGGGTACTAACATATGATTTATTTGTTATTTTTCATTTTTAGTATTCTTTTTCTTTCTTTTTCTTCAAAAAAAGAAAAAAAAAAAAAAAATCTTACAGTAGTAGAGAATTTTTAATATTCTTTTTGTAAAAATACAAAATAGTTTTATAAGGATTAAGAAAACCCAACATAGAAATTCTTTACTTTAGCCTAAATAAAAGGATATTGGTTCGATTGATAGTTTAGAAGGAATTAGGAAAATAACGAATCTCCTTAATTTTGCCTTAGTAAATATGCATTAACTTACACACACTCTTGGAATTTATAGACAAAGACTCTAAGTATCACACAACAAAAAAATGAATAATGAAAAAAATGTATATATATAGTTATAAACCCGATTAAGCTGAATAATTGTGCCTCAAGAAGCATGATTATTCATGTCTAAAGGAAATAAACCTTACTTTCGTGACCTAGTTTACTTGAGTATTTAACCTTACGGGTGTTTTCTCACCTGGTGCCCTAAGACGCTTGGTTTGGGAGTCATCGGTTAAAAACTCGCTACAGATGTAAATTAGAAAGCCTAAGGAAATTAAGGGCAAAAACGGTACATAAATAAATACTAATAAATTTTGTGGTATTAGAGTTTGAGTCAAAAATTTCAAGTAAATCATCACTTCACATAATGCATATTATTTAAGGCAAAATAAAAGAATGAGATTGAAGTACATAATTCCTCTTAAACTTAATAAAGACCATATTCTTGCATGAAGACCATAGTATAGGAAGGACTAATAAGGGTTTGACCTAATGCTTATAATTATTTAGCTATTTTTACTAAAGAGATTAAAAAGCTTTTTTCCACTTTAAGAAGATTTTTTCAAAAAAAAAACTAACATTTTATTCTTTTTTGGATTTTGTGGGTGTAATCCGCTGAAAACCCAAGGAGACAAAACTCCTCCTCTAAGAGAAACCTAGAGGTTCAAAGGCTTGTTGCACATGCTCAGTGCAATCGCGTCTGCGAAAATAGTATAATAAATAACTAGCTTTTTGATTCTCTATTTTGCTCAGGGACGGACAAAAGATAAGTGTGGGGGTGTGATTAGTCTCTAGATATGCATATTTCATACCACATCATCACATTTATTTTATACAAAATGTTGGTAATGCTGGTTTTCTTGTGTGCCCCTAGGTCCATGGTGTGAATGAAGAAGAAGCCAAAAATTTCATTTATTTAAGAATTTTAAAGCCAAAGATATACCCACAACTTGAAAGCATATTTTGCTGCAGAAGGAAATGTCAACCCTAAGATATCTAGATATAGGGAAGTACAGGCACAACCTGCCACACCTGGCTCTGCCATAGCAGAGCCAGCCAGGCTGAGAAAACGAGGCCTGGGCCGCGTTTTCGCAGCCCCTCTGGTGTGGTGCGCCAGAGTTTGGGTCACATCGTGTCCCCTCTCCCTTTGTTCTCATGTGCCTATAAATACCCCTCTGAATTTTTAGAGAAGGAGATATCCAGGGTTTATGCTAGTTGTTTTTCTCTAGTTTTCTTGTTTTTCTCTTTATTTCTTCTAATAGATTAGCCATTAAAGTGACAAAGAGAGAGTATGGACAAGTTGTATTTGAAGGTGACAATCTTATACAAGTAATACTTCTACTTTTTCTTTCCATCACCTGGTGTTTTTACTTGCTTGCACTAGTGTAAAGCTTCTTTCCTTTACTCTTTCTCTCTTGTTTTTCTTACTCATATTTAGCTAACTTTTCTAATGCATGGCTAACTAACTACTAACCCACTAATTTCTAACAACTTGATTGGTAACCTAAATGAGTCAATAGTGTCAAACAAGTCTTGTGCAAATAAGAGTTATAACATCTTAAGACGAGGGTTCTAACTCTAACTTACTTACAAGTATTACCACTCTCATATTTCATGCTTAATCATTTTTGATGATTTATAAATTGTAAACACTACTTATTTTTGTAAGTTAGAGATATCCCTATTCATCTTTGCCAATACCAATAGTGCACTGCTTCTTCCCTTATTCTTGCCTTTAATCAGATCTTGATACGGGAATGTTCAAGTTTTACTGTGTAGAAGCTAAGTGAAGAGAAGAACTTTCATTTGATCTCCAACATGAATAGTTCTTATGCATAAAGTTTATACTTTCCTGTGATCTATTGTGACGCTACATCTTCAAGAAGTAAGAAATTAGTGGGAGCAATTAGTAGAAAGTTAGCCATGCATTTTTACCCTTGCAAAAACCAAAATAATCACTTTTTCAATCTTGAAAAAACAATCTAAGCACATCTTTATCACGAACAAAGAAGCCGCATTCAAGCTTTCATCACTCTCCTTCCTTGTGGATACGACCCATATAGCCACTTTGCTATTACGGTAGAATCGCTAAAGCAGTAACATCGACCATCACTCTTCTACTTATTCTTGCGCATGCTTTTTGGCGATCAATAAGAAAATAAGAAAAAAGTAAACACTCACATAAAATGACGCGGTTTGGATCTGAATCGTCGTCTGGTCTTTACTGCATGAACTGGTACGGATCTCCATATCATCCCATGGGTCAGTCTTCGAATCACTTGTGTTTCGGCTCCACTGCAAACACAATTTTGAATCGGGTCTGGATCTTCTGTTATCGGGTTCAGAGTGTACGAACGGATACACATCACTATAACACGTAATCGAGCACACAAAGAGGGAGGGGAATTATCATCCACACACAACATACTCACACATGTACTCCACACATGCACACAAATACACGTACATACACTTATATACATACATGTATATACTCATACACTAACACAATACAACCAACACCCACACACAATTTAAAACACACACACACGCATATTACTCATGAAAGTACACCTAGAGGGGGGGTGAATAGGTGTAAATGCTAATCTAAGACTAAATGAAAAACTTAATGGTCTAAATGCGGAAGCTAATGCAAATGTTGCACAAACTAATACAATACAACAAGTGTAGCCGAATTCCCCTTGCGAGGCTCTGGACTAACTCCTCTTGATTCCCCTTGAAATGGGTTAAGGCGCTATGTGAAGCTCTTGTTGGATGAGTATAAGTCAGGCACACACACACAAGCAATCCAAGCAATGTGCACACACAATCAAGCCAAGCAATCAAGGATATAGCAATATGAATCATGCAATGGCAACACAAGCAATGTATATAATATGCTATGGCAATAAGAATGATGCTATGCACAAATATAAAGTGAGAGAGAGTTAAAGAGACAAGTGGAGCAAACGCAAACACAACAATATGTTTCGAGGTTCGAGCACCTTGCTCTACATCCCCGCCTACACCACCGTGTAGGATTTCCAATCCACTATAGGAGTACCAAACTCCTCTCTCAACCTTACAATGCCACCGAGGCAATACAACCACAATCCACCTCTACCGAAGAGGGATACGGCCCGTAGCCAACAACAAACACCACTACCTCTACCGAAGAGGTTTACAACACAATCGCCTCTACCAAAGAGGGATCCAAACCAATACCACTCCGATCACCTCTACCGAAGAGGGATTCACAAAAGCAAGGAGGGTTTACAATTTAGAGGCCACAACAACAACCTCAAACTCTCTCTTTTCTCTTTTTCTACAAAAACAAGATCCTAATAGTTTAGGATAGAAGATATGGCTCAAGTGTGGAAAATTAGGTGTTTTGGAAAACAAGAACACAAAGAAAATACTTGGGAAAAAAATTCTTGTAAAAAATATAGAATGGAAACTAATACAAATATCCCAAATCCTATTTTCTTTGTTTTTCCAAAAACCTAAAACAAGATGAATGAATCCTTTTTGCACAAAAAACTCTTTTGAACACACTGTTTTAAAACACTAGTAAAGGTCAGGAAATTTTGGCATAAAAATCTTAAGGAGAAACTCCAAACAATGGGTTTTATATAGGCCAAATTCAAAACTAGCCGTTAGGCTGACGTGTCAGCCTGACAGGCCTGGCGGTCGACCGCCCGGTCGACCGTCCAACGGTCAAAAAAATAGCCGTTGACAGCTGCCGGTCGACCTGGCGGTCGACCCAGACAAACAGAGACCAATCTGGTCACAGTCGGTCGACCGCAGGTCGACCGTCTACAAAAACAGCCGACGTGCACGGTTTTGTGCACGTCCGGTCGACTGGCCGGTCGACCGGTAGCTTGGCCCAGTCGACTGTCCCAGTCGACCGGCCCAACCTGGCAGACAGCAAAATAGGTCAGAATGGAACACATTTGTGAGGTCTAAAACGTTCGAATTTGGGAATACGTATATAGGATGAAGTTGTAGATATTGAAGTCTTCTTTCTAATGCAACTTAAATCAAATCAATATCATTTCAGAATTGAAAGTTATCAATAAAATACTAAAAGGTGTCAAAACAGAAACTGTAAACTGTTTTCAGAACAAGAACAGATTTCAACCAAATGTTTGACAACTTTAAAATTAGAATCAGAAAATGGTTATTAAATAAGAAATTTAAATCTGAAAGTTATCTTTGAAATGCAAGTTAAATAATGTTACTTGAATATAAAAATAAAAAGTTATGATAATAACTATAGAAGGGTGTCAAGCCTTGAAATCCAAAACCGATTCAATCAAAAACCAAACATATTGAATTTATGTGTGTACTGTGAACTTGAGCATATCAACTATACTAAGCTTCACAAATGGATCTAAAACACACTAAACTAAACTATGGATACCTAAATCTTTGAGTCATCAAGAAGACTTGCTCCCAAACGCGATCCACCGAGTGCAAAGGTATGATCTTTAAGCTTTGGCACCGGAATCACCATGATAAGCTTCCAAACACTTCATGTTGAAGCTAATCATCAACTAATATCTTGCTAATGATCTGAAACTTAGAATCAAAAGATTAGTAGTAAACATAACTACATGAATGAGTCATCATCAAAACTAGAGTGGAAGGCCTTCGGGCCAACAATCTCCCCCTTTTTGATGATGACAAAACTCATGGAGTTATATATGCATGGATTAAAGTTAAGCTTCAAAGAAGCTCCCCCTTAACTCATGCATAAACAAATAAACAATAAGTATGCAATGAATGACAATGCATATAAACATGGTGCTCTAAATACCAATGAAATATTCAAAATAAAACATGCTTCTAGATACCAATTAAAACATCATATATGCAAAAATGTAAGCAAGCATATATAAACTCTATAACTCAAAATCTTTCTCCCCCTTTTTGTCAATCATCAACAAAGGGGTAAAAACATAAAAACAAATTTTTTTTTCGTCCCCTTTTTGTCAAAAACAAAAAGATCAAGAAGGGGTAATCAAAACAAATGTGATACCAATTTAAGATATGACAATAAAGTGCATATTGATATCAATTGAAATAAAACATGTAATAATCAATAAATGATATATGCGATATACATTCATGAAGAGGAAGACGGTTAAGTAACTTCCCTACATATATACATTACATGAAAGAGGGATGATAGGCCCCAATTCACATAACACATATTATTTAATGCATAAGAGGAGATGTGAGGCTCCCCCTACACACGTGTACCACATAAAGAAGAGTTGTTAAGCTTTTCAATACAAGATACACTCAACATGAATTTATACACATATAGGCAATGTAAATCAAAAGTATATATATTTTTCTTAAACCAAATTTTGAGATACCAATTTAAAACATTCAACATAAATATTATGATATCATTAAGAGAAATATGCTCTTTTAAACATATGATACCAAATTGAAACTATATTTTAATATAAAGTAAGGGAGTGGGAATCACATACCAATTGAAAGACAAAATCAAATTTTCTCCCCCTTTATGAAATACCAACAAAATATATGCATAAGCTTGTTAAGATACCAATAGAAAAACAATCAATCATTAGAAATTTCAAGCTTAGCATAAACAAATTTTTGTGCTCTAAGATAAAGGAATATAGTAGGCACAAATAAAACATATATGTATGAAAATTAGATACTAATTGACATTGATATTCTTGAAAGAGTAAGCATACATATACAAACCATATATGAGTATACAAAAAGATCAAAATTGATACCAATTGAAAGTGTTCAATGATACCAATTGAAAGAATAGGGTCAAGTGTATATCTCATATTATAACGAAGAATACGAACTAGTTAAAATGAGAAGTTTTGTTAACTAGTACGAAATCCTTCAAGCAAGGAATAAATACAAATCATTTTTCATAAAATTGAAATCCACATGATGATCAACACTCTATTCAATTAAGTATAAAAATGTCTCATGAAACAAAATATGAGCAAATAATAAATGTGAGTGTACAAGTCAAGTATGGAGATCACAATCATGAAAATTTGTTCAATTAAGTTCAATTATTCCTTTAAACAAGAAAACTAAAAATTAATATTATTTAATCTTCAAGGCATATGTATGTCTAATACAAACCAAAGTATACATACATATCCAAGATACAAACGAGTCCACAAGGATATATGCATGAAGGCACGTGGCTCAAAAAGGATATTCATGTATATCTAATAGTTTGAAAAAGGTAAACATATACATGAAGTTTAAATACCAATTCAAGGAAAACATGAAAAGCATGAAAAGTATGAAATTTAGCTTTCATTAAAACAATTTGATACCAATTCTTTTCAAGGTATATGTATGATTTGTCAACACAAGAAGTATACATACATATCCCTTAAACACACTTTGAGTCCATAATAGATATTTGCATGAAAGGCAAATGACTCAAGGGGTATACATGTATATCTTCAAGTTTGGCAAAATACACATATACATGAAATGAAAACTCATAATCATAAAAACAAATACCAAAATGGAATACAAGTTTAAAATGTATGAATCATCAAAACTAGACTATACTAGCACATCTAATGGGAACAAACAAGCATTCAATCCCAAACATATATAGATTTGTTTGTAGCCCATCATATGTACAAATATAAATCCTAGTCTTAATGAAAACTAACATCTAAACATATATTCAAAACATGAAGTATCAAAACAAACACGAATATTATTTTGCTATATAAAACAAGCAAAGATTCATCAAAAATTCTTTTATCAAACTTCTAGGTATATGTATGATTCATCCAAATTTAACAATATACATACATATCTCAACCGTAAACGAGTCTATTAAAATTATTTGCATGAAGGCAAAAGACTCATGGGTATACATGTATATTTATTAGGTTTGAATTCAAAATACATATTCATGAAGTAAAAACATGAAAATAGGCATAGCAAGTATAAATGAAGGAATCATCAAAACTAGCTTATACATGTGCATATAGTGGGTACAAATGAGCAAGAAGTGCAAACATATAAAAGTCAATTTGTTCTCACTATGTGTACATGCATACATGCAAGTTTTGATAAAATCTACATCTAAACTAGTTTATACCACATAAAGCATAAACAACAAAAAATCATCATGAGAAAACTAAAACATGATTACTATGTAAATTCACATGTATTAGATTCATGATGTACATTATAGCTTAAACAAAAGTGAGAACACTAAGTATGGGTTCATATAAGTATGTGTGTCTCAAATACTATACATGTACGTCAAGGATCTAATAAACATGGAATGAACATACTAATCATAGACATCAAAAACATGTTATAAAGCATCAAAACATGCTATAAACAATAATATGAAAGCATGTAAACAATAAATGGGAGTTAGGAATTTGTTACCAAAACCTAGAAGGCAACTCTCCTTGTCTCCAAAAACATGGTGGTCATTCCACCAAAACTTCCCTTGAAAGTGATGCATCCAATTGATTTCCTTTAAGTCCGAAACGCATCCACTCCAAGGTGCTATCACTCTCACGTCATGTGAGAGCCCACACCTACATTAAACAAAGAAGGGGTGGTCTTTGGTACCCACATCTTATTGGGTCCATGGGGGTTAGTCCCTTCTCTAACCCAAATAAAATTCTTTGCTAAATTTGAAGTATGTAATCTATCAAAGCAAAATTTAGCAAGGTGGCCCTTACGTCCACAATGTGTACATGTGTACACATGAGCATACATATGGTGATGGGTGTGTTCGTGAGGAGCATGTGTATGCCGTGGAGGGTGTGCATGCATATAGGATGGAATTTGTTTCTTTCGAACCAAGGTTTCCAACCGTGAGTGGTTCATGGCACATTGGCTCATAGTGGAGCCCAAACAATCTACACTCTTCTTAAGCAAACAAATATCATCATTGATTTTAGAAGAAGAGGTACATGCATTAGGTGATGGAACTACCCTAGCATGGCAAACATGTGCATCAATCTTATTTTGTAAAACAATATTTTCTCTAAACAAACATCCAAATCATTTGAAATAGAAATAATTTTATTTTTCAAAGCAACATTCTCTTTTAAAATAAAATCTACTTTTGAAGTCAAGTTTTCATTTTCTTCAAAAGTATTTCACAATCATTTTTATTTTTCAAAAATTTATTTTCTTTTAATACAAATTCTAAATGAGATCTCAATGAATCCCTTTCATTATAGACCTCAACCTTCTCTTGCAAAACATTGTCAAGTCTAGAATGCAAACTTTTATTTTCTTTTTCAATGTCTAGACTTTCCTTTTTCAAAATCTTGTATTTTTCAATCAATTTTTCACAAACAATAGAAAGTTCTTCAATCAAAGCATGGGCATCAAGATTATCACATGAAGAACTAGAGCAATCATCACTATCTAAGTGGGTTTCCGATTGTACCTCAAGGGAGTCATTCCCTTGGACCATGAAGCATTGTGATTCGGATTCTCCACTAGATTCCTCTTCCTTTGGATTTGCACTTGAAGCTCGGAGGTGGTGGTTGTTGTTGACAATAGATTCCACACTGCAAAAGCGGAATCAATATTAGAAACACGCATAAGATAATCTTTAGGTAAAGTGCTTCTAATAGCCTCAAGGGCTTGTGCATTGGCCCCTATATGATTACCATTACCAAGATAGCATTTCTTGGTAGCGGCAAGAAAGACATGCAAGCCTAGGGTTTTCAAATACATGGACATCCTATACTTCCAAATGTCAATGTTGGAAGGGTCAAAGTTAGGTGGGGTCATGAAGTCCATGGTAAACTATATGCATGCAAACAAGCAAATGCAAATGAAAGATTAGCAAGCAAATGGATCTCACTCCTAGGATGTTAAGCCTAATATCAGGAGCACTAGCTCTGATACCAATTGAAAGTATACCTAGAGGGGGGGTGAATAGGTGTAAATGCTAATCTAAGACTAAATGAAAAACTTAATGCTCTAAATGCGGAAGCTAATGCAAATGTTGCACAAACTAATACAATACAAAAAGTGTAGCCGAATTCCCCTTGCGAGGCTCTGGACTAACTCCTCTTGATTCCCCTTGAAATGGGTTGAGGCGCTATGTGAAGCTCTTGTTGGATGAGTATAAGTCAGGCACACACACACAAGCAATCCAAGCAATGTTCACACACAATCAAGCCAAGCAATCAAGGATATAGCAATATGAATCATGCAATGGCAACACAAGCAATGTATATAATATGCTATGGCAATAAGAATGATGCTATGCACAAATATAAAGTGAGAGAGAGTTAAAGAGACAAGTGGAGCAAACGCAAACACAACAATATGTTTCGAGGTTCGAGCACCTTGCTCTACATCCCCGCCTACACCACCGTGTAGGATTTCCCAATCCACTATAGGAGTACCAAACTCCTCTCTCAACCTTACAATGCCACCGAGGCAATACAACCACAATCCACCTCTACCGAAGAGGGATACGGCCCGTAGCCAACAACAAACACCGCTACCTCTACCGAAGAGGTTTACAACACAATCGCCTCTACCAAAGAGGGATCCAAACCAATACCACTCCGATCACCTCTACCGAAGAGGGATTCACAAAAGCAAGGAGGGTTTACAATTTAGAGGCCACAACAACAACCTCAAAACTCTCTCTTTTCTCTTTTTCCACAAAAACAAGATCCTAATAGTTTAGGATAGAAGATATGGCTCAAGTGTGGAAAATTAGGTGTTTTGGAAAACAAGAACACAAGAAAATACTTGGAAAAAAAAATTCTTGTAAAAGATATAGAATGGAAACCAATACAAATATCCCAAATCCTATTTTCTTTGTTTTTTCCAAAAACCTAAAACAAGATGAATGAATCCTTTTTGCACAAAAAACTCTTTTGAAAACACTGTTAAAACACTAGTAAAGGTCAGGAAATTTTGGCATAAAAATCTTAAGGAGAAACTCCAAACAATGGGGTTTATATAGGCCAAATTCAAAACTAGCCGTTAGGCTGACGTGTCAGCCTGACAGGCCTGGCGGTCGACCGTCCAACGGTCAAAAAAATAGCCGTTGACAGCTGCCGGTCGACCTGGCGGTCGACCCAGACAAACAGAGACCAATCTGGTCACAGTCGGTCGATCGCACGGTCAACCATCTACAAAAACAGCCGACGTGCACGGTTTTGTGCACGTCCGGTCGACTGGCCGGTCGACCGGTAGCTTGGCCAAGTCGACTGTCCCAGTCGACCGGCCCAACCTGGCAGACAGCAAAATAGGTCAGATTGGAACACATTTTTGAGGTCTAAAACGTTCGAATTTGGGAACACGTATATAGGATGAAGTTGTAGATATTGAAGTCTTCTTTCTAATACAACTTAAATCAAATCAATATCATTTCAGAATTGAAAGTTATCAATATAATACTAAAAGGTGTCAAAACAGAAACTGTAAACTGTTTTCAGAACAAGAATAGATTTCAACTAAATATTTGACAACTTTAAAATTAGAATCAGAAAATGGTTATTAAATAAGAAATTTAGATCTGAAAGTTATCTTTGAAATGCAAGTTAAATAATGTTATTTTAATATAAAAATAAAAAGTTATGATAATAACTATAGAAGGGTGTCAAGCCTTAAAATCCAAAACCGATTCAATCAAAAACCAAACATATTGAATTTATGTGTGTGTATTGTGAACTTGAGCATATCAACTATACTAAGCTTTACAAATGGATATAAAACACACTAAACTAAACTATGGATACCTAAGTCTTTGAGTCATCAAGAAGACTTGCTCCCAAACGCGATCCACCGAGTGCAAAGGTATGATCTTTAAGCTTTGGCACCGGAATCACCATGATAAGCTTCCAAACACTTCATGTTGAAGCTAATCATCAACTAATATCTTGCTAATGATCTGAAACTTAGAATCAAAAGATTAGTAGTAAACATAACTACATGAATGAGTCATCATCAAAACTAGAGTGGAAGGCCTTTGGGCCAACAATCTCCCCCTTTTTGATGATGACAAAACTCATGGAGTTATATATGCATGGATTAAAGTTAAGCTTCAAAGAAGCTCCCCCTTAACTCATGCATAAACAAATAAACAATAAGTATGCAATGAATGACAATGCATATAAACATGGTGCTCTAGATACCAATGAAATATTCAAAATAAAACATGCTTCTTGATACCAATTAAAACATCATATATGCAAAAATGTAAGCAAGCATATATAAACTCTATAACTCAAAATCTTTCTCCCCCTTTTTGTCAATCATCAACAAAGGGGTAAAAACATAAAAACAAATTTTTTTTTTCGTCCCCTTTTTGTCAAAAACAAAAAGATCAAGAAGGGGTAATCAAAACAAATGTGATACCAATTTAAGATATGACAATAAAGTGCATATTGATACCAATTGAAATAAAACATGTAATAATCAATAAATGATATATGCGATATACATTCATGAAGAGGGAGACGGTTAAGTAACTTCCCTACATATATACATTACATGAAAGAGGGATGATAAGCCCCAATTCACATAACACATATTATTTAATGCATAAGAGGAGATGTGAGACTCCCCCTACACACGTGTACCACATAAAGAAGAGATGTTAAGCTTTTCAATACAAGATACACTCAACATGAATTTATACACATATAGGCAATGTAAATCAAAAGTATATATATTTTTCTTAAACAAAATTTTGAGATAACAATTTAAAACATTCAACATAAATATTATGATATCATTAAGAGAAATATGCTCTTTTAAACATATGATACCAAATTGAAACTATATTTTAACATAAAGTAAGGGAGTGGGAATCACATACCAATTGAAAGACAAAATCAAATTTTCTCCCCCTTTATGAAATACCAACAAAATATATGCATAAGCTTGTTAAGATACCAATAGAAAAACAATCAATCATTAGAAATTTTCAAGCTTAGCATAAACAAATTTTTGTGCTCTAAGATAAAGGAATATAGTAGGCACAAATAAAACATATATGTATGAAAATTAGATACCAATTGACATTGATATTCTTGAAAGAGTAAGCATACATATACAAACCATATATGAGTATACAAAAAGATCAAAATTGATACCAATTGAAAGTGTTCAATGATACCAATTGAAAGAATAGGATCAAATGTATATCTCATTATAACGAAGAATACGAACTAGTTAAAATGAGAAGTTTTATTAACTAGTACGAAATCCTTCAAGCAAGGAATAAATACAAATCATTTTTCATAAAATTGAAATCCACATGATGATCAACACTCTATTCAATTAAGTATAAAAATGTCTCATGAAAACAAAATATGAGCAAATAATAAATGTGAGTGTACAAGTCAAGTATGGAGATCACAATCATGAAAATATGTTCAATTAAGTTCAATTATTCCTTTAAATAAGAAAACTAAAAATTAATATTATTTAATCTTCAAGGCATATGTATGTCTAATACAAACCAAAGTATACATACATATCCAAGGTACAAACGAGTCAACAAGGATATATGCATGAAGGCACGTGGCTCAAAAAGGATATTTATGTATATCTAATAGTTTGGACAAGGTAAACATATACATGAAGTTTAAATACCAATTCAAGGAAAACATGAAAAGCATGAAAAGTATGAAAATTTAGCTTTTCATTAAAACAATTTGATACCAATTCTTTTCAAGGTATATGTATGATTTGTCAACACAAGAAGTATACATACATATCCCTTAAACACACTTTGAGTCCATAATAGATATTTGCATGAAAGGCAAATGACTCAAGGGGTATACATGTATATCTTCAAGTTTGGCAAAATACACATATACATGAAATGAAAACTCATAATCATAAAAAACAAATACCAAAAATGGAATACAAGTTTAAAATGTATGAATCATCAAAACTAGACTATACTAGCACATCTAATGGGAACAAACAAGCATTCAATCCCAAACATATATAGATTTGTTTGTAGCCCATCATATGTACAAATATAAATCCTAGTCTCAATGAAAACTAACATCTAAACATATATTCAAAACATGAAGTATCAAAACAAACACGAATATTATTTTGCTATATAAAACAAGCAAAGATTCATCAAAAATTCTTTTATCAAACTTCTAGGTATATGTATGATTCATCCAAATTTAACAATATACATACATATCCCAACCGTAAACGAGTCTATTAAAATTATTTGCATGAAGGCAAAAGACTCATGGGTATAAATGTATATTTATTAGGTTTGAATTCAAAATACATATACATGAAGTAAAAACATGAAAATAGGCATAGTAAATATAAATGAAGGAATCATCAAAACTAGCTTATACATGTGCATATAGTGGGTACAAATGAGCATGAAGTGCAAACATATAAAAGTCAATTTGTTCTCACTATGTGTACATGCATACATGCAAGTTTTGATAAAATCTACATCTAAACTAGTTTATACCACATAAAGCATAAAACAACAAAAAATCATCATGAGAAAACTAAAACATGATTACTATGTAAATTCACATGTATTAGATTCATGATGTACGTTATAGCTTAAACAAAAGTGAGAACACTAAGTATGGGTTCATATAAGTATGTGTGTCTCAAATACTATACATGTATGTTAAGGATCTAATAAACATGGAATGAACATACTAATCATAGACATCAAAAACATGTTATAAAGCATCAAAACATGCTATAAACAATAATATGAAAGCATGTAAACAATAAATGGGAGTTAGGAATTTGTTACCAAAACCTAGAAGGCAACTCTCCTTGTCTCCAAAAACATGGTGGTCATCTCCACCAAAACTTCCCTTGAAAGTGATGCATCCAATTGATTTCCTTTAAGTCCGGAACGCATCCACTCCAAGGTGCTATCACTCTCACGTCATGTGAGAGCCCACACCTATATTAAACAAAGGAGGGGTGGTCTTTGGTACCCACATCTTATTGGGTCCATGGGGGTTAGTCCCTTCTCTAACCCAAACAAAATTCTTTGCTAAATTTCAAGTATGTAATCTATCAAAGCAAAATTTAGCAAGGTGACCCTTATGTCCACAATGTGTACATGTGTACACATGAGCATACATATGGTGATGGATGTGTTCGTGAGGAGCATGTGTATGCCGTGGAGGGTGTGCATGCATATAGGATGGAATTTGTTTCTTTCGAACCAAGGTTTCCAACCGTGAGTGGTTCATGGCACATTGGCTCATAGTGGAGCCCAAACAATCTACACTCTTCTTAAGCAAACAAATATCATCATTAATTTTAGAAGAAGAGGTACATGCATTAGGTGATGGAACTACCCTAGCATGGCAAACATGTGCATCAATCTTATTTTGTAAAACAATATTTTTCTCTAAACAAACATCCAAATCATTTGAAATAGAAATAATCTTATTTTTCAAAGCAACATTCTCTTTTAAAATAAAATCTACTTTTGAAGTCAAGTTTTCATTTTTCTTCAAAAGTATTTCACAATCATTTTTATTTTCAAAAATTTATTTTCTTTTAATGCAAATTCTAATTGAGATCTCAATGAATCCCTTTCATTATAGACCTCAACCTTCTCTTGCAAAACATTGTCAAGTTTAGAATGCAAACTTTTATTTCTTTTCAATGTCTAGACTTTCCTTTTTCAAAATCTTGTATTTTTCAATCAATTTTTCACAAACAATAGAAAGTTCTTCAATCAAAGCATGGGCATCAAGATTATCACATGAAGAACTAGAGCAATCATCACTATCTAAGTGGGTTTCTGATTGTACCTCAAGGGAGTCATTCCCTTGGACCATGAAGCATTGTGATTCGGATTCTCCACTAGATTCCTCTTCCTTCTGGATTTGCACTTGAAGCTCGGAGGTGGTGGTTGTTGTTGACAATAGATTCCACACTGCAAAAGCGGAATCAATATTAGAAACACGCATAAGATAATCTTTAGGTAAAGTGCTTCTAATAGCCTCAAGGGCTTGTGCATTGGCCCCTATATGATTACCATTACCAAGATAGCATTTCTTGGTAGCGGCAAGAAAGACATGCAAGCCTAGGGTTTCAAATACATGGACATCCTATACTTCCAAATGTCAATGTTAGAAGGGTCAAAGTTAGGGGGGTCATGAAGTCCATGGTAAACTATATGTATGCAAACAAGCAAATGCAAATGAAAGATTAGCAAGCAAATGGATCTCACTCCTAGGATGTTAAGCCTAATATCAGGAGCACTAGCTCTGATACCAATTGAAAGTACACCTAGAGGGGGGGTGAATAGGTGTAAATGCTAATCTAAGACTAAATGAAAAACTTAATGCTCTAAATGCGGAAGCTAATGCAAATGTTGCACAAACTAATACAATACAAAAAGTGTAGCCGAATTCCCCTTGCGAGGCTCTGGACTAACTCCTCTTGATTCCCCTTGAAATGGGTTGAGACGCTATGTGAAGCTCTTGTTGGATGAGTATAAGTCAGGCACACACACACAAGCAATCCAAGCAATGTGCACACACAATCAAGCCAAGCAATCAAGGATATAGCAATATGAATCATACAATGGCAACACAAGCAATGTATATAATATGCTATGGTAATAAGAATGATGCTATGCACAAATATAAAGTGAGAGAGAGTTAAAGAGACAAGTGGAGCAAACGCAAACACAACAATATGTTTCGAGGTTCGAGCACCTTGCTCTACATCCCCGCCTACACCACCGTGTAGGATTTCCCAATCCACTATAGGAGTACCAAACTCCTCCCTCAACCTTACAATGCCACCGAGGCAATACAACCACAATCCACCTCTACCGAAGAGGGATACGGCCCGTAGCCAACAACAAACACCACTACCTCTACCGAAGAGGTTTACAACACAATCGCCTCTACCAAAGAGGGATCCAAACCAATACCACTCCGATCACCTCTACCGAAGAGGGATTCACAAAAGCAAGGAGGGTTTACAATTTAGAGGCCACAACAACAACCTCAAAACTCTCTCTTTTCTCTTTTTCCACAAAAACAAGATCCTAATAGTTTAGGATAGAAGATATGGCTCATGTTGGCCCAAGGTTACAATCACCCATGATTAGTGTATTTTGATGATTACAAAACATATTAGTTATTTGTACTAATAACATTTGTTGTTTAAGTGTGTTTCAGATTTCTATTCATTCTAGAAGTCTTCTCTCACAAATACAAGGATTTGGACTCAAGTCAACTCAAATTGGGCTCAAGGAACAAGTATTGAAGATCATATGAAGAAGCCTATTGAAGATCTTGAAGTCTTAGAATCATTGTAAGAAATAGAATGTTAAAATTTGAGTATATGAAATTTGGCTCTAGGATTTGCACACACACTTGTTTCATATATTTTCTATGTTTTGAAAATGTTTATTTCTAAGTTTTATGCCTTAGTTTATATATACATGTACCAAAAGCTTTAATCTTGAAAATCTTGTTTAAAACATGTGTATAAACTATTTTCTGCATAATACTTAGCTATATGTATTTTTAAAATAATTTTCAAAATTTTTTCTAACTCAAAACAGTCCAGTTTTTCAGTTTCAGGCAACATCGGTCGACCGGCCCGGTCGACCGGCAATGTGTCTGGACATGCACTGTTTGTGCATGTCCGTCGGTCGACCGGACCGGTCGACCGACGGAGAGCAGATTGCTCTCGGGATATTTCGGTCGACCGGACCGGTCGACCGGAAGAAGGAAACTGTGTTCCTCCTTTTGGGTCGGTCGACCGGACCGGTCGACCGAGAGCCAACGGCTCTTTCCAGCAGGGCTGGCGGTCGACCGGACCGGTCGACCGCCAAGCCTGCAACATAGCAACGGCTCTTTCCTCTTTGGGCAATTCTGAAAATCTGTTTTCTTTTTCTGCTTTAACAGATTTTTGGAGAGTTGTTGGGGAGCTTTTTCAGAGAAAATAAGACAAAAAGAAATTGTTTTTAACCTAATTTCTAAGCCTATAAATAGAGGAGAAGTCTCTCTTGCATTTCACTAAGAAAATCCTCAAGTTTGTGTTGTTTTCAAAAGAGAAAAGAAAAGAGTTTTTAAGCCTTCATTCCAATTCTTCTTGAGCTAGTTTTTCAGTTGTGTTTGATTGTCTATATCACTCTACAACTGAAGTTTTCTCACCACACTTCATAGAGCCAAAAATCCTATACTCATTCTATAGTGAAGTTGTAATTGAAGTGAGAGTGTTTGTAAAAGAATTTGAGAAAGAGTGTAGTGATCTTGTTGTGATCACTTTGTTCTTATATTCCTTTCCTTGTGGAGCAACCTCTTCGGTAGAGGTCCTTTGTACTTGGTGGAGCTCGATGCTCGGTCTTCGGTAGACCAATTGTAAAGGCATCCTCGGTGGATAGTGAAAACCCTTCACGGAGGTGAAGGCGGGGACTAGAGCAAGTGTGCTCGAACCTCGAAACAAATCATCTTGTTTGCGATTGCCTTTGCGTTATTCTTGCTTTCAATTTCTCTTGCTTTATATTGTCTTGAATTATTTGCTTGAGAACTAACCCTCTACTTGTGCAATCTTGTCTTGTTTACTTTACTTGCTATACTTGTCGTGTTACATTGTGTGCATTTCATTTTTCATCATCATACTTGGCATTGATCGATCACACCTCAATACAACACGGTTGCATTGCGCACCTCTAACCCATTTTAAGGTGAATTGGGAGGAAGGAGTTCAGAACCTCGCAAGGGGTATTCGGCTCTTAGTCGTGTTTTGAGAGATCGTTGCATCACTCATTTAATTAAAGTTTAAAAAGATCATTAGATTAGCATTCACACCTATTCACCCCCCCTCTAGGTGTTTTTCAATTGGTATCAGAGCTTGGACTCTAGGATTTGGTTTAACCACCTTAGAGAAGATCCTAATTTGCTAATCATTTCATTCATATTCATATAAGTAAAAATGGCCGATGGAATTAAGACCCCTCCTAAATTTGATGGACTTAACTTTCCCATATGGAAAGTTAAGATGACCGTGTTTTTGCAATCTCTAGGTAGCCGAGTTGCAAAGGCCGTGACTAAGTCCTTTAGTGTACCCCCCGGTGACGAATCCACTTGGTCCGAAATAGAGACTAAGGAATTCGATGCCAATGCCAAAGCTCATTATGCACACCTACAAGCCCTTAATGATGATGACATTTCTAGGGTTATCCATTGCAAATCCGCATTTGAGATTTGGTCACACTTGATAGTCACTCATGAGGGGACCTCACAAGTAAAGAAGGCAAAGATTGACCTTCTTCGGTCTCAATATGAAACATTTAGCATGCAAGAAAATGAAACCATAGATGATATGGTTACAAGATTTACCAAGATTACTAATGGACTCTCTTCTTTAGGTGAAGATATCAACAATGATCAAAGAGTAAGGAAGATCATCCGAGCTCTTCCTCCTTTATGGGAAGTTAAAGCTACAACCTTGAAGGAACTCAATGACAATGAAGAGATGGAGCTCATAGGTCTCATTGGGAACCTCAAAACCCATGAGATGGAAAGGAAAGCAAGGGAGGATATGGCTCCTTCCAAAAAGAAGACTATCGCCTTCAAGAGTCAAGCTACACACTCCGATGAAGACGATGAAGAAGAAGATGATGAGGAGCTCTCACTCCTTGTTAAGAATGTCCGGAGGATGTACAACAAGGCGAAATACCAAGGTAGAAGAAGATGGCAAGGAGGCAAAGAAGAAAGGAAGATCACTTGTTTCAATTGCCAAAGGCCCGGACACATTGTTGCGGAATGTCCGGACAAAGCTAAGCCCTCCACTTCAAAGAAGCCCTACAAGAAGAAGGCTATGAAGGCAACGTGGGATTCGGAGACCGAATCCGAGGAAGAAATAGACACCGCCAACATGTGCTTCATGGCTAATGAAGGCACAAGCAAGGTAACCTCTTCCCCATCTCATGATAATGAACTTTCTATGGATGTGTTAGAAGAAGCTTTTGTTGAGTTGTCACAAAACTATGATTTCTTAAAGAAAAAGTATCTTAAAATGAAAAAGGATAATGAATCTTTAAGTCTTCAAGTTTTCACTCTTACAAAAGAAAAAGATGATTTGGTTTCCACTTTGGCCACTACCAAAAATGATTTTGAAAAATATAAGATTTCTTGCAAAGGTAAGGCCCCACTAATTGATTCTAATGAAGTTTCTATGCTTAAGGAAAGATTAGACTCATTAAGTGTTGTTTTGAAAGATTGTGAGTTTAACAAAAAGAAATTGAGGCTATGAAACAAGCCCCAAAGAAAAATACTCATGCTCATGTTCATGTTCATGCTACACAACCTAAACAACATGGCAAAACCCCAAAACATGCTCACACTACACATACACATCATGCATTCATGTATGGTAGAGTGTTCTCATGTTCACATTGTGGACGGAAAGGGCACTTAGCCAATTTTTGCTATGATAGATTAAACATATCACGTCATAATGTTTGGGTTCGAGGCACTAACTTTCAAGGACCCAAGAAAGTTTGGGTACCAAAATCAACAATTATGTTAAATGATGTAGGTACTTTCCAAAGCGCAACGACGTAGAGGATTGTGGTATCTTGATAGCGGTTGCTCAAGGCACATGACTTGGGACATCAACAACTTTGCAACCCTATCAAGATATCATGAAGGTGGCACCGTCACCTTCGGAGATGACGCCAAGGGTAAAATCATCGGTATTGGTAATGTAAAACTTGGCACCTCTCCTTTAATTGAAAATGTAGTTTTAGTTGATGGCCTCAAGCATAATCTCTTGAGTGTTAGTCAACTTTGTGATAAAGGTTTTGATATTATTTTTGATAATGTTGCTTGTAAAGTTATTGATAGAACTTCTAATGTTTGTGTGTTTTCCGGTTTTCGTGAAAGTAATGTTTATATGATTGATATGTTAAATATGTCTTGTAATATTACTTGTTTGAAAGCCCTCGATGATGACTCTTGGTTGTGGCATAGGAGATTAGGGCATATTTCTTTTGATCATATTTCTAGGTTAAATACAAAGGAAATGGTGAAAGGTATTCCTTGCTTGAATTTTGAAAAGGACCGAGTTTGTGACGCATGTCAATTTGGGAAACAAACTAAGTCTTCTTTCAAGTCAATTAAGGATATCATGACATCACGTCCTTTGGAGTTAATCCATATGGATCTTTTTGGCCCTACACAAACTAAAAGTCTAAGTGGGAATAGATTTGCTTATGTTTTGGTTGATGATTTTTCAAGGTTTACTTGGGTTTTCTTTCTTGAACATAAAAGCCAAGCATTTTCGTATTTCCAAACTTTTAAGAAAAGAGTTGAAAAAGAAAAAGATGTTTCGATTTTGAGAATAAGAAGTGATAGAGGAGGTGAATTCATTAACCAACCCTTTACCACTTTTTGTGATGAACATGGAATAAAGCATGAACTATCTTGTCCTAGAACTCCACAACAAAATGGAGTAGTTGAACGAAAAAATAGAACATTACAAGAGATGGCTAGGACAATGCTTAGTGAATACGGTCTACCACATTATTTGTGGGCCGAGGCCGTTAATACATCATGCTACATATCAAATCGTGTTTTCTTATGTAAAAATACTACTAAAACTTCTTTTGAAATGTACTTTTCTAGAAAACCAAATGTTTCTTATTTCAAAGTTTTTGGATGCAAATGTTTTGTTTTAAATACAAAAGATAATTTAGGAAAATTTGATCCTAAATCTTATGAGGCTATTTTTGTAGGTTACTCAAATACTAGTAAGGCTTATAGAGTTTTCATTAGATCATCATTGACTATTGAAGAGTCTATTCATGTTAAGTTTGAGGAATCTAACAAGTTTGTTAAGAATGTTGTAGAAATAGATGCATTGGATGAAGGTTTGGAGAAAGTGACCCTGGAGGATGCTTCTACTATGGGAGACAAACCAAAGGATGATGAAGGAAGCAAAGCTAAAGTGGAAGAGGCACAAGGAAATGAAAATCAAACACATGAGGTGGAGCCTACTCAACCACTACCAAAGGATTGGAGATACAATCCACATCATCCCAAGGACCTTGTCATAGGTGAAGTATCAAAAGGGGTAACTACTCGCTCTAGACTTCATGACTATTGTGGTAACTATGCATTCATTTCTCATATTGAACCCAAAAATGTGCTCGAAGCCGAGATCGATTCATATTGGTTGCTAGCCATGCAAGAGGAGCTCATTCAATTTGAGCGCAACCAAGTTTGGCACCTTGTTCCTAGGCCCACGATAGACCAACAATTGGTACTAAGTGGATCTTTAAGAACAAGTTGGATGAATCGGGTAATGTAGTTAGAAACAAGGCTAGGTTAGTTGCCCAAGGTTACACTCAAATCGAAGGAATCGATTTTGAAGAAACCTTTGCACCCGTAGCACGGCTTGAAGCCATACGGATGACACTAGCATTTGCCTCATATAAAGATTTCAAATTATTTCAAATGGATGTTAAAAGTGCTTTTCTAAATGGATTTATTGAAGAGGAGGTGTATGTTGAACAACCCCCCGGGTTTGTTGATCCTACACATCCGGATTTTGTTTTTAAATTAGATAAAGCTCTTTATGGTTTAAAACAAGCCCCTAGGGCTTGGTATGAAAGACTTTCTTCATTTTTGACTTCAAATGGTTTTAAGAAAGGTAAAATTGATACAACTTTGTTTACAAAACATGTAGAAAAGGATATTCTTATTGTGCAAATTTATGTGGATGATATTATTTTTGTGTCTACTAATGAATCTCTTTGCAAAGCTTTTGAATCATGCATGAAGGATGAATTCGAAATGTCTATGATGGGGGAACTCAACTATTTCCTTGGACTCCAAATCAAGCAAAAGAAGGATGGGATCTTCATCAATCAAGCCAAGTACACAAAGGAACTAATCAAAAGGTTTGGGCTTGAAGGATCGAAAGTAAGCAAAACTCCCATGGCAACAACTACAAAGCTTGACAAGGATGAACAAGGTAAAAGTGTAGACATTAAACTTTATAGAAGCATGATTGGTAGCTTGCTTTATTTGACGGCTAGTAGGCCGGATATTATGTTTTCCGTTTGTCTTTGTGCACGTTTTCAATCTTGTCCTAAAGAATCTCATATAATTGCGGTTAAACGCATAATTAGATACCTTAAGGGCACTATTGAAATGGGTTTATGGTATCCTAAAACCGGATTATTTGAAATGAAGAGTTTTTCGGATGCCGACTATGCGGGTTATAGGGTAGATAGGAAGAGCACAAGTGGAACATGTCAATTCTTAGGTAATTGTCTTGTATCTTGGTCTTCCAAAAAGCAAAATTCGGTAGCCCTATCAACCGCCGAGGCGGAGTATGTTGCGGCCGGAGCTTGTTGTGCACAAGTTCTTTGGATGAAACATACTCTCCTTGACTATGATTTACACTTTGATCATGTTAAAATATTTTGTGATAATACTAGTACCATTCACATGACAAAGAATGCAAATCAACATAGTAAAACCAAACACATTGACATTAGGCATCACTTTCTTAGAGATCATTATGAGAAAGGTGATATTGATATTGATTATGTTTCTACCGATTTTCAACTTGCCGATATTTTTACTAAACCTTTAGACTATGCTAGATTTTCATTTATTTGTGGTGAGTTGAATGTTTGCATTATAGATTCTTAAAAATAAAAATTTTTTTCCATTGGTATTTTAACCCTTTTTGATGTATGACAAAAAGGGGGAGAATAAGTTTAGTTTGATATTTAGTTTTGATATTATTTGAGTTTTATTTTATGAAGAAAAAGAAAGTTTGTTTATTTAAGTTTTGACAAAACTCTTTGTATATTGAATGCTTTATGTATTGTGCTTCCATAGTCAAATTTTTATACATAGCATTATTTGAGGGGGAGTTTTTCAAACTCCTCTTCCATGTTTATTTAAAATAACCTATATGTTTTGTCATCATCAAAAAGGGGGAGATTGTTGGCCCAAGGTTACAATCACCCATGATTAGTGTATTTTGATGATTACAAAACATATTAGTTATTTGTACTAATAACATTTGTTGTTTAAGTGTGTTTCAGATTTCTATTCATTCTAGAAGTCTTCTCTCACAAATACAAGGATTTGGACTCAAGTCAACTCAAATTGGGCTCAAGGAACAAGTATTGAAGATCATATGAAGAAGCCTATTGAAGATCTTGAAGTCTTAGAATCATTGTAAGAAATAGAATGTTAAAGTTTGAGTATATGAAATTTGGCTCTAGGATTTGCACACACACTTGTTTCATATATTTTCTATGTTTTGAAAATGTTTATTTCTAAGTTTTATGCCTTAGTTTATATATACATGTACCAAAAGCTTTAATCTTGAAAATCTTGTTTAAAACATGTGTATAAACTATTTTCTGCATAATACTTAGCTATATGTATTTTAAAATAATTTTCAAAATTTTTCTAACTCAAAACAGTCCAGTTTTTCAGTTTCAGGCAACATCGGTCGACCGGCCCGGTCGACCGGCAATGTGTCTGGACATGCACTGTTTGTGCATGTCCGTCGGTCGACCGGACCGGTCGACCGACGG
The DNA here is from genome assembly GCA_038442645.1 of Agave tequilana. Lineage (NCBI taxonomy): Eukaryota > Viridiplantae > Streptophyta > Magnoliopsida > Asparagales > Asparagaceae > Agave > Agave tequilana. The sequence continues at coordinate 89,365 of JAVJIF010009650.1, read as the reverse complement.
AGAGCAGATTGCTCTCGGGATATTTCGGTCGACCGGACCGGTCGACCGGAAGAAGGAAACTGTGTTTCCTCCTTTTGGGTCGGTCGACCGAGAGCCAACGGCTCTTTCCAGCAGGGCTGGCGGTCGACCGGACCGGTCGACCGCCAAGCCTGCAACATAGCAACGGCTCTTTCCTCTTTGGGCAATTCTGAAAATCTGTTTTCTTTTTCTGCTTTAACAGATTTTTGGAGAGTTGTTGGGGAGCTTTTTCAGAGAAAATAAGACAAAAAGAAATTGTTTTTAACCTAATTTCTAAGCCTATAAATAGAGGAGAAGTCTCTCTTGCATTTCACTAAGAAAATCCTCAAGTTTGTGTTGTTTTCAAAAGAGAAAAGAAAAGAGTTTTTAAGCCTTCATTCCAATTCTTCTTGAGCTAGTTTTTCAGTTGTGTTTGATTGTCTATATCACTCTACAACTGAAGTTTTCTCACCACACTTCATAGAGCCAAAAATCCTATACTCATTCTATAGTGAAGTTGTAATTGAAGTGAGAGTGTTTGTAAAAGAATTTGAGAAAGAGTGTAGTGATCTTGTTGTGATCACTTTGTTCTTGTATTCCTTTCCTTGTGGAGCAACCTCTTCGGTAGAGGTCCTTTGTACTTGGTGGAGCTCGGTGCTCGGTCTTCGGTAGACCAATTGTAAAGGCATCCTCGGTGGATAGTGAAAACCCTTCACGGAGGTGAAGGCGGGGACTAGAGCAAGTGTGCTCGAACCTCGAAACAAATCATCTTGTTTGCGATTGCCTTTGCGTTATTCTTGCTTTCAATTTCTCTTGCTTTATATTGTCTTGAATTATTTGCTTGAGAACTAACCCTCTACTTGTGCAATCTTGTCTTGTTTACTTTACTTGCTATACTTGTCGTGTTACATTGTGTGCATTTCATTTTTCATCATCATACTTGGCATTGATCGATCACACCTCAATACAACACGGTTGCATTGCGCACCTCTAACCCATTTTAAGGGGAATTGGGAGGAAGGAGTTCAGAACCTCGCAAGGGGTATTCGGCTCTTAGTCGTGTTTTGAGAGATCGTTGCATCACTCATTTAATTAAAGTTTAAAAAGATCATTAGATTAGCATTCACACCTATTCACCCCCCCTCTAGGTGTTTTTCCGCTCAAGTGTGAAAAATTAGGTGTTTTGGAAAACAAGAACACAAAGAAAATACTTGGGAAAAAAATTCTTGTAAAAAATATAGAATGGAAACCAATACAAATATCCCAAATCCTATTTTCTTTGTTTTTTCCAAAAACCTAAAACAAGATGAATGAATCCTTTTTGCACAAAAAACTCTTTGAAAACACTGTTAAAACACTAGTAAAGGTCAGGAAATTTTGGCATAAAAATCTTAAGGAGAAACTCCAAACAATGGGGTTTATAAAGGCCAAATTCAAAACTAGCCGTTAGGCTGACGTGTCAGCCTGACAGGCCTGGCGGTCGACCGCCCGGTCGACCGTCCAACGGTCAAAAAAATAGCCGTTGACAGCTGCCGGTCGACCTGACGGTCGACACAGACAAACAGAGACCAATCTGGTCACAGTCGGTCGACCGCACGGTCGACCGTCTACAAAAACAGCCGACGTGCACGGTTTTGTGCACGTCCGGTCGACTGGCCGGTCGACCGGTAGCTTGGCCCAGTCGACTGTCCCAGTCGACCGGCCCAACCTGACAGACAGCAAAATAGGTCAGATTAGAATACATTTTTGAGGTCTAAAACGTTCGAATTTGGGAATATGTATATAGGATGAAGTTGTAGATATTGAAGTCCTCTTTCTAATGCAACTTAAATAAAATTAATATCATTTCAGAATTGAAAGTTATCAATAAAATACTAAAAGGTGTCAAAACAGAAACTGTAAACTGTTTCAGAACAAGAATAGATTTCAACCAAATATTTGATAACTTTAAAATTAGAATCAGAAAATGGTTATTAAATAAGAAATTTAGATCTGAAAGTTATCTTTGAAATGCAAGTTAAATAATTTATTTGAATATAAAAATAAAAAGTTATGATAATAACTATAGAAGGGTGTCAAGCCTTGAAATCCAAAACCGATTCAATCAAAAACCAAACATATTGAATTTATGTGTGTGTATTGTGAACTTGAGCATATCAACTATACTAAGCTTTACAAATGGATCTAAAACACACTAAACTAAACTATGGATACCTAAGTCTTTGAGTCATCAAGAAGACTTGCTCCCAAACGCGATCCACCGAGTGCAAAGGTATGATCTTTAAGCTTTGGCACCGGAATCACCATGATAAGCTTCCAAACACTTCATGTTGATGCTAATCATCAACTAATATCTTACTAATGATCTGAAACTTAGAATCAAAAGATTAGTAGTAAACATAACTACATGAATGAGTCATCAAAACTAGAGTGGAAGGCCTTTGGGCCAACAACTCACACACACATGCAATCACACACAAGGCACACATTATATATACTCCCACGTTAAACACACACATGCTTCCACATAATTAAACACAACACACATATTATTATTACAAACACACACACTAATTACCATACACATTAAAACACATATAGTTATACATAAAATAAACACACACACACAATTAAATATACAGAGAAGGGGAGGAAACTCACGGCGGGGGAAATCCACGGTCGTGGCACACCGACGGAGGAGGTGGAAGCCGCGGAGGCTCGCCAGAATGCTCCGGGAGGATGCCGGGTTGCCGCGAAGTCTTTCGGCAAGGCAGACGAGTGTCCGTAGGCTCAGCCACAAGGATATGGGGTGGTGCGTCATGGAGGAGAGCTCGGGGTGTGATGGAGATTGGGGGAGGCGGTGGTATGTGAAGCCAGCCAAAGGGGGCGCTGGGTGTGGCTGCTGTGCTCCCAAGGAGGAGGAGAAGCACCCGGGGAGTTGGTCACACAGGGATGCTCACAGGTGGAGGGGTGTGGTAGATGGCACGACCATGCTGTGTGCTACCATGGGAGAGGAGGTCCGGGTAAGGGGTGTTGGCCATGGATGGCTCACGGCAATGTGCAAGGAGGAGATGAGAGTTAATGGCCTGGTGGTATTGGGCGACAGAGAGAGGAGAAGAGGGATTAGTTTAGGTTAAAGGGTTAGGAGAGGATTCTATAGATATGTTATAGGATGATTGGTATTGGATCTACTTTGGTTGGGTTTAAAGGATAATGGATTTAGTTTGGGTTTGAGGGTCTAATGGGTATTGGTTAATGGGTTATTGGATAGGAATCAAGGATTAAAGGGAAAAGGAAAAGATACTACTACTAATAATAAACATAATAATAATAAAATTTAATAATAACAATAAGAATAATAACAACAAGAATAATACTAACAATAATAATGATAATAACGATAATCATAATGAAGTGACAAAATATAATAATAACAACTGCTAATAATATTACTTACAATAATAGTACACTAAAAATAATAACAATAGCCATAATAATAATAACAACAATAACAATATTTATAATAATAACAATAACACTAATAGTATTAAAATAAATATTAACATAGTGGAATAATAATAATGAAAATAACCACTACCAAAATAACAACTAATAGAAATATAAATAATAATAATTAGTAAGAGAAATATTAATGAAAAATAATGGTAAATATAAAGCCAAATTACCATTTACTATCTCAAAATAATTTTGTATATTTAATAATAATGATAACTATAAATCAAGTTAATAAAATAATTAGTAAATCAAAATAAATACTTTAAAAAAATAAAAATACATTATTATTAATTAGGGATATTACAGCTTCTTTCCCTTTAGATTGGGATGATTGGGTTGCATCACGCCCCTTGGTACTGGCCCCTATTTGTTCTTAGGCACTGAGGGCTCAAACTTTTTAGCTGATTTCTCAGCTATCTCTTCTTGTTCGATAAGCTCCTTTCAAGTATTGGCTTTAACATCTCCCATACGAAATTTTACTCTGTCAAGAAAGTTATGCAGACATGTTTGAAGTAACATGAGCAAGGGCATGTCTGTGGGGCACATAAAGAGATTGCGGAATCTCTTAATGTATTCCCGCACAGATTCTCCTCCTTTCTGTACTATCAAGAGGAGCTTATCCATGGTCACCTCAGTGTTATCCTCGTAGTATCAGGAAAGGAACTAGATTTCCTGGTCAATCCAAGAATTGATGGAGCCATTTGGAAGGCTTCTGAACCAATCATAGGCTACTTCTTTAAGAGTGCTGATGAATAGTCTGGCCATGACAACATCGTTGTCTATTACATTGCCAGTTTGCGATCGAAAGTAATAGATGTACTGATTTGATAAGCTCTTGCCATCATACGTGTGTAACATATGTGGCTTCAATTTTGGCGGGTAGGGAACTGAGTTTCACTCTAGCGGGAAAGGATGCGCCATCCCTACTTTCTTCAATTCATTCCTCTGAGTTAGGGATGTGATCTAAACTTAGATGCATTTGATAACATCAGCATTAATTGCAGAACTTTCTTTTGACTTTTAGTCTTAAGGGGTTCTGGGCCGGCATTCTCCTCCTCACATGATTGCTACTTGTGGTTTCATCATTGTTCTGGTTGTTTAGGAGTTGCGCCAACATTTGCTAAATATTATCCAAAGTCACTTGTTGAGCTTTGAAAGTTTGCTCTTTAGCCTCCATACAATGATGGAGATCATTATCATGGTTATTGTAAGCCATGTTAGCCGACACAGTCCCTATTTACTCCGAGCTAATTATGGAGGAGGAAGCATAGCCGCTAGCTTCTCTTTCATCGTCTGACCACTGAAAGTGGCTTTTCAGTGGTTTCGGTTACATAACCCTTGTGGAAGAAGAGGGTTGTCTATAATTGTTGGGTATTGCTACTCTAGAGCGGGTACCTCAATACCTCTGGTTCAATCAGAATCTGACTTAAGCCTGGGCTATAGTTGAGATCTGGGGAACTAACTGAGGGGTGTGAACCCCCTATCTTCCTCTCCGAGATCGTGTCGGATCTCTCCCTCTTCCCATCATCTTGATAGAGGCTGCAGGGAGGTGAGACTTTTTGGCCTTCCTCTTCCTCCTAGTCTTGGGCTCTTCAGAGGTCTAAGCTGAGAACCGATCGAATATCGATGTTGATTTGGAGGAGATGTTGCGGGGTTCGGTCCCAGACAACACTTAGCAAAATGAAACATCACAAGTTGACACCCCGCTCGTCCGCACTGAGATGGTGAGATGTGAGCTTGCTCTTCAAGGCGGGAATTCTGTTTGTTACTCAAAATTCCCGCAAGTCTGTGTTGACTAGACCCAATCGATCCAATACAGAGACTCAGGGAGGCTAGATATTAGCCCTAATGGGCTGAATAGTCATAGGTTTAAACTTAGACTTAGCCTTAGAGCTTTCCTTTTGGTTGGAGGCGAAGTTAAGATAGCTTCGCCGTGAAGCGAAGCTATCTCAACACTTGGTGCTTTAGTGCTATGAAGTACTTTCTTTCATTTGAGCAAAATAATTTCGCTGGTAGCACCTGAGTGTGCATCAGATTTAGCTTGGAGACAGAAGCTTTGGCGGTGGGGAGCGAAGCTACTGCAGCTTCACTGATAGCACTTATAAGTGCTCTACCTTTAGCTTCGCGGGAGAAGCGAAGTTGAGCGTGAAGAGCTGAAGTAGTCTCGTAGTCAGAGACTTTCTGAGCTTCGCTATAAGATGAAACTAGAGGTCCTTTAGCCTCGCAGGAGGCTGATGTGGACTTTTCAATCTAAAGAGCCCTAGGGGCTAATTTAGCTTCGCGCACAGCATACAGGTGCTGGCGCGAAGCTATCTTAGGCTCTGTTAAGACTAAGTTTGACCTACATGTGGGCTTTTTAGTCTCATCAGAGATTTGCTTCCAAGCAGTGGCTAGAGGAGACTAGCCGCTGAGATCTTCCTGTGCTTGCGCGCACTGATAGGGCTAGAACTACCCTCAGAGAGAAGTTGCTCAAACTTCTCTTAGTCAAACTAGATGACAAAAGTTTTAGCAGTAGACCCAGGGTCTCATCATCACATTGCAACACAATCTGCTCATTGGTGAAAAAGATGGTTCCCAGCAGAGTCGACATCTTGTTTTCTATTGATTTGCAAAAGGGAAAACTTTCAAAAATTTTTGTAGAAAATTACAAGTAAAAAAGAATGATTATATGTATCATCTACTAAGATTTTTGGGAAAGTGTGCTAGTGAAAGTCTAGTCAGCGTGCGATCACTTTGTTTTATTGAGATGCGAGTGATTAAGTTTTTGAGTCTTCTACCTAAGGATTTTCTTCTCGCCTGGTTTCGAAAATCCTCCAATAGAGGAAGATCGAGAGGGTCTTAGCACCCTGAAAGAGAAGTAAGGTTCTCTAAGAAAGCTCAGAACCTAGAGAATGATCTCTGTATATGCTAGAGACTCTTCTTTTCAACAAATTTTGCTCTCCAAGATCCACCCGAGCCTCTCCTTGAAAATCTCTAGCCCTTAGCCTGCCTGGCAATGGGCTATTTATAGGCTTCAAGGGGTGTAACTGCTCCCCTAAAAATCAGCACAAATTAGCTTCGCTGCGAAGTCAGAGTACCTTCATTACGAAGCTAATTTAAACTTGAGCAAAGCTGAAAACCCTTGCGCAGAGTTAATTAGCCAGCTGACTTCGGGTTGTTGCACCAATCTCTTGATTTGCTCCAACTAATTGAGAGATTTTACCTGATCTTCTCACACTAATTGGGGAGTGAAAAGATCACGACAATTAACTGCCTGAAGTGATATTATCACATTAATCTTGTGCTAAAATTTAAGAGATTAAAAATGTCCATAAGAGCTCGCAACAGAGCTAGCTCACAGTGGAGCTAAGAAAAGAGCTTCATGCGAAGCTAAACCCATAGCGGAGCTATTGATCTTGGCGCAAAGCTGATATTGAGCTCTGAACAGAGCTATGCAAAGCTTCAGGTGAAGGTAAGGAATGAGCCCTTAGCCGAGCTAGAAGATAGCTTTTAACAAATCTATGAAGAGCTTCATATGAAGCTAGAAGACAAGCTCATATCGGAGCTATTGATCTTGCTGCGAAGCTTGAATAGAGCTTGTAGCGAAGCTAGTTGTTAGATTCTTTAGCTTTCTTGAGAAGACAATACTTGGCTCACTGTTTTACTTCAGTGGTGTTTAAATTACTACTTTGTCCATCAGGGATGGACAGGTCTTCAGCCTATTTGTGACTTGTCTTTTGAAAATGTTGACAAGTAAATATCATTCGAATCGGTTGAAGTGCTGTCCGGGAGTGTATTTTCGGAGTGTCAACAGGTATTTGTATCCCTTTTTTGATATATGACAAAAAAAAGAGAAGATTTTATGAGTTATTAGAGTTATTATGAATTTAATGAAGGATTTATGAGATTTAGCAATTTTTGATTACCTCTAATTCATATTTATATGCTTTGTTTATCTTTTTTTCATACTTATTATTTTGGTGGTGGGAGGCATGAATGGAGGTTGATTCGTTTATGCATAGCATTCTATAATTCAAATCTATACCTATATGTATATGACTTGTTTTGACATTGCTATATTATTAGTAATGTATGATGAAACTTGATAGATAAGCACCATTTTAGGGGGAGCTTTTCAAGCTTTTCATATTTGTTTATCCTAAATAACTCATGTGTTTTGTCATCATCAAAAAGGGGAAGATTGTTGGCCCAAGGGTACACTCTCTAATTTTGATTTGATGATTACAAATCACATGAAATTATTTGGTACAAACTAAGTTCAAGTGTTTTAAGTATTTCAAGTTCAAAGGACATTTTGGTGTGTTCTTCCTCAAAAGAAAGGTACTCTAGTCTTAAGATCACTCAAGGAAAGGGTTCAAGTTTGAACGATCAAGATTTGAATTTGGAGAAGCCCTCTTAAAGATTGCTTGAAGATAAAATATATATATAAGAAAATAGAATGTTTTAAAGTATAAAATGTAGAATTGCTACTTAAGAAGTCACACACAAAATATAAGTTTTCTAAAACAAGTTTTCACATCTAGTTTTTTCGTTTTGGTATTCAACAAGGTTTGGTGTTTGATATATGTCCCATATTTTTCCAAATTTATATGTCACGTTTCTATCATTTATCCCATAGCCTATGTATTATCAAATCCTTTTTCAAACCAATACAAATATTTAAAAATGAGTTTGATTTCAAATTTTACCTAAAAATAGGCTTTTAGGCCAGATTGGTCGACCGACCGTTCGATCGGACCTCATGGCCAGTTTTGGTTATAGTGTGTGCATGTTGTGCACGTTTGTCAGATGACCGACCAGGCGGTTGACCAACTAACACTTGTTTTGTTTTGGTTGAGATCGGTCGACCGAGCGGCCGACCGAAGTCAATGGATAGTTCAAAATTTTGAACTATCAGTCGACCGGCCGGTCGACTTGTAGTTCTTTAGAGCTACAATATCGACTAGTTTTTAAAATCTGAGGTATTTAACTTATTCTCCAACGGATATTTTTTTCCTTTTTTTGGACCTAGTTTCTTTCCTAATAACCTAATAAGCTATACTAACAATGTTTATCACTTGCCTATATATAGTTCATTTGGAGAGTATTAGAGTAGAGAAATCTTTTAATTTTGGGAAATATTTTTAAAAATCAAGTTTATTCAAAATAGAAAATTTTTTACTTTTCTTTCTTTAAGTGCTTTCATTTTCAAACCAATTTCTGCAAGTTTTCAGCTCTTAAATTCATTCATTTCAACTGAATTTTCTTTTTCACAAACTTTTTGAGCCTCACTTCTCATCAAATACTATAAGAAGTTGTAAAAGAGAATGTTTGTGATCTTTGTAGTTACCAAGAGCTTGTAAATCTCATTGGTTTTATGCTATCTCTTTTGTAAAGAATTCAGAGTTGGAGTTTTGTACTCTAGTTTTTTGTAGACCATTGTAGTCCTTTGTGGAAAGATCCTTTGTGGATAGTGAAAATTTTTCATGCGGTGAAGGCGGGGATGTATAGCTTTGTATTTAAACCTTGAAATAAATCTCTTGTGTTTGCAGTTGCTCTCTCTTTCTCTACTCTACTTGCTGTTGCTTACACTTGTGTTTTACTTTCATTTGTACTTGCTATTCTTTGCTAGCATTATCTTTACACGTCGGCTTTTAGTCTCTCAATTAAGAAGGCAATTGAGCACATTAACTTATTGTTTAGAGTATAGAGGAGAAGTTCTAGAGCCCTTCATTGGGAATCCATCTTCACTTCTTGATTTTAGTTAACCATTTGCATCATTCATTTTATAATTGTTGCATTTCCGCATTATTGACTATTAGATTAGCATTACACATATTCACCCCTTTCTACATGTATTTTCAAAAACTAGGTGTATGAGCTCAGTTGACGGATTCATAAGATTAATATGTCAAGGGGATAATCCAAACAAGAAAACCCTCATATATGTACCATATATCTCATGTCTCCATCGACTGAGTGCATACAACCCGAGCTGTCTTCAAATAACAGAATATGAGAACAACATTATAAGTTCCGTGAGGTATGTCGGTATCCAAGACATGCAGGCAAGCAAGATATAGTAAATATAGATGGTAATCAAGAATTTGCATAAAACTAGGAGCAAGCAAGTCAAGAGGTTAAGTACACAGTAGTACAAGAGTAATGTCAAGAAAGAGACATGTGGTGTATTACATAAGTGGTGAGCAAGGTAAATAATAATATTAATAATAATAGCTAATTAAACCCGAAATTCGAATCAAAACTCAAAACATAAATCTGAATCAAAATTTGATGGAAACAAATGCGGGCAAAACCAGTTGTACAACGCAGTTTACGTCTTCAAAAAACAATTATGTCGAAGGAATAATCCAAAAAAAGAAACCCTTATATATATACACCTTATATCCAATGTCATCGTAATCTGAATGCACACAACCCAAATTGCCAAACGATATGAAATCCAATAAAACACCAATGGATTATTATATTAGCATTTCATTATTATTACTCATCCGGCCCATAATCTAGGCATGTGTACTAGCATCCCGGTAGACATACACCCATATATGAGTATCGAGGTTGGTTATTGGAAACTAATGAGAAAATCAATAAATTATATTTACAATGGGTCCCGTGCATATTAGGGACCACGGCCCAGAATGTTCCATCGCTGGTGTATGAAACTTACTGCATGGCGCATGAAGGAGAAGGATCTTATTTATATGCCCATTCATGAAAAGGTATATTAATCAGGGTGCCAGCACACCCTGTGGAATACCTGGAGGCTCACAGGTTAAACCAAAGTTTTAATTGCACAACATACCTAATACCATTATAAACAAAATCATGAATCAAAGTCCATCAGTTTTCCCCAGCTGATGTAAGTTATCATTTTTATTACCGATTATAATAATTATCAATTTACAGGAATAGCAGGAGCAGGACAGGCAGTATAGGAGTCTAGGAGTAAAGGAGTACACGATAATAATTATTGGATTCCCGTAATATAATAATCATGAGTCAAGTGATAAAATGACATGTGTCAAGTGATAAAATGAAAGGCGTTAGGTGATAACATACAGATGTTAGATGTCAAGTAATAACATGGCAAGTGTCAGCACACAACAACAACTAAGCCATTTGTCCTAAGTATTTAGGGTAGGTACATGAACCAAAAGAGAATTATACCAGATCAGGCTCATGAATCAACTTTCTTCACTCATTCCTATTAAACAATATGCCTTCATTAAGACCTTAAGCCTCTATATTTTGTCATATCACCTCTATCCATGTTTTCTTCGGTCTCCCCTGCCCTCTTTTAACTTGCCCTAATGTGATACGCTCTACTCGCCGGACTACGCATCTGTAGGTCTATGTCATACATAATCAAACCATCGTAGGCGGTATGCTACCGCACGTGATGAAGCTGTGCTCACAGCGTAACTACGCTCGCATAGAGTTAGCTACAAAGTGCTAAGCGCTAGGCCTGCCTATCATGCATAGCATAAAAAAGATTCAAAGGACTTTAACAAACTTCAGAGAGGTTAAGCCCAGAGGCTATAGTATAGAACCACAGAGCAGCTAAATCGGGAGTCTAAAGTACCTGAATAAAATGTTAATACCACACAAAACACATAAATAATAATAATAACTAACAAGAGAATCGCTAAGCGGTTGAACCCGGAGGCTGAGCAAGTGGTAGTATAGTTAGCGAGCAGACAAGCGAACATCCAACCGAGCTAAGCAAGGTTGGAGTGAAGTTAAAGTACAATACTAGAGATTATCACGCTCGGTGTGATTACCGCTCGTGGTGCAGCTAAACACACACGGTGAAGTGGGTGTATGAATGCTATGGCATCGCATATGGCGAAGCCGTGCTCATGGCGTAACTATGATTGGACGAAGTTAGCGACAAAGCGCTGAGCGCTAGGCTTGTCTACCAGTTGAAGCATATGAAACCCAGAGGGTTTAAATCCAAAGATTGAATAAAGCCCCGAGGCTGAGAAGAGCCCGAAGGCTAAGGGCGACTACGAAGGGTCGGCCAAATACTGTAATAGAGCAGTATCAAAAGCAGTATAATGTACAAACACTCAGCACTTAGCATTCACAATACCGAGACAAATACATCACACTGGTACAAATACACATGTCTATAGTAAATACAATAATCCCAGAAATACATAAAACACCCGTCAAAGCAGGTTACCCAATAAAGCGAGAACACTTGCCTTAAATCCTTTACGCTATAAAAAATCCCAAAAGCTCCAGTTACCAACACGAATACACAATCAAATATATTAAAATATATAGAGAGAGGAGAGAGAACTAAAAGGACAGAGTTAAAGAGAGGAGAGAGAGAATTAAAGAAGAGAGAGAAAGAGAGAATAAAAGATAGAGGAGGCAGTAGCCCCCATATAGGCTAGGGGCCCACGGCCTGGCTAGCCATGCCCTAGACGCGAACGTACAGCCAGGAGGCACCAGCCGGCCTCTGGCCAGCACCGGTCGCCCAGGGGAGGAGGCGTGAGGGTGGAAATGGTGTTGGATTTGATGGGTGGTGATCGTGTTTTTTATGATGGTAGTTGTGGTGATGATGATTTAGGTGGTGGGGTCTTGAAATTGAAGGAGATAAGAGGTGGAGGAAGAGTAGAGGATTGTAATTGAGGAGGAGGTGGTGGTGGTGGTGGATTTGAGAATTTGAAGGTGATGGTGGTAGTTGATTTGAAGAAGAAGAAGATGGAGATGGTGGTATGATCTTAATAGTGGAGGAGGAGGTTGTGGAAGAGGTTGGGATGTCGATGCTGGCTGTCAGAAGTGGGGGATCAGCCTGGGGTGTTGCCAGAGGTCTGGGTGGTGGTCACTGGCCTCTTGGGGGATAGAGGGAGAGAAATAAAGAGAGATAGAGAGAAATTGAAGGGGGAGAGGTGTTTGGTAGTGAGATTTATACTTAGTTAGAGTTGGATGATCATCAATGATGGGGGAGTCACTAGAGTCAGCCGGAGGGGAGTCTGTCCGATGGTGGTGGTCGCTGGTTGATGGAGAAGAGAGAGGTGTTGTAGATATTTTAAGAGAGAGAGAAAGATTAGAGAAATAAAAAAAGAGATTTAGAGGAGGAAGAGATTTATTAGAGAAGGGGGATGAGCCACATGTTTAGGCTGAAGAGGGAGATCCGCATCGGGTGAGCCCCGCGTTGGGCTTGGAGAGAGAAGGGGAGGAAGAGAGAGTGAGTGGGAGAAGAAGATATTTTGGGGGAATATTTGTAGAGGAGGAAAATGAGAAAAAGAAAAAGGAAAAAGGGAAAAGAAAAAAAGAAAGGAGGGAAAAGGAGAGGAAAAGAAAAAAGGAAAAAGAAAGAAAAAGAAAATATTCGGTCAAATCTAAGCTCAGGAAAATACAAAAGAAATACCAGAAATACCTAAAAATAAAGTAATTTGAAAAAGTCCCCAAAAATTCTCTATAATAGAAAATTTTAAACTGAAAAATATAGTGAAATTAGATTCAAGAAATTCCATACCATGTTTAAATTAAAAATCCTGAATCGATCAGCGATATCGGTCGACACCAGTTCGGTCGAATTTTGACTAATTCAGAAAAATCTCTAAAAATATATTAAAATAGGAAATATAATTTTGAGGAGCAATATGAAAGTAGTTTTCAAAAATTCAACTCTGTTTGTAAATTAAAAATCCAAGAATCGATCGAGAATATTGAATTTTGAAGATTTTGCAAAATAATTCAGAAATTTTCAGAAAATAATGAAAAATCTAAAATATTGAAAAATAGTATTTGAAACTGAAATCAGTCAAATCTAATTTTTAAAAAAGTCAAATCAAGCAATACACTAGGACGGGTGCTAGGTTAAGACTCGGACTGACCCTGAGTCCAGTAATCCGGATCTGATACCAAACGATAATATAAATAATCACAAAATAAAAATAAATATGAAAAAAAATTTAAATCATTGAAAAATCAAAGCACATATCAAAGTACGTATTTCGAGAACGGGGTGTTACATTAGGGATATCAAAAATGGTAAAAAATTAGTTAGGGAGAGTTTCCTCATTCCTATCATTTCTTATGTTGACCAATTAACTCATTTGTACTTCTAACCTACTGATGGACAGGGTGAAATCAATTTGAGGTTGAATAATGGCTTCAAAACTCTTTTCTAAGTCGATTAGTTCTTCATTTTGTTAGGGTGGGACTTGAAAAAGCGAGTATGATCTAGGGCTTGGAAATTCTGTGGAAATTGTGAGTCCATTATGTTCTATATTTACTTATAGGACTCGAACAAGAGTTTAGTACTCTTTTTCAATTCAAATTTTGCCTCATTAGGTTGATCTTGAAAAAGATGATATAAAGTAGATTCTTAAAAAGATTGTGGAAAAGTTGTTTGAAGATTTGACTCAGGGGAGGCATATCCCTACTGACTCCATGAAAAGTGGAGATGATTGTTCAAATTTTGGTCATAATCTTGGTGATGGAGGTTATATTGAGCCGGATAAAATCAATCCGGTATATTTGGTTGTTCATGTTATTCAAAATCTTGTTGGTGATATCCGAGTCAAAATTGGTCGGGGTGAAAAATGGATTCATGTTATAATAGAAAGAATTTTGGTTATAATCCATTTCTCAAAACAACAAAAACAAACAAACAAAAAGAAAAATTCAACCAAGCATATTTTAGGGTTAGACCTAGACGACTCCTAACTGGTTAACTGTCCAGGAGAGGGTTATTACCGTAATCTGACCATAAAGTTAATTGGCTAGGTAGGGTCAAAATTCAATGAGAGGGATTCGTGCAGAGCAACAGGCTATAATTATGTCAAACCATTAAATCTTTGAGGATCTTGCCTCTTAATTCCTAACCTTAGGCTGCGATTTGACCAAAATCAAACTCGAATAATTTCATCCCGAGGTCAATCTCCTATTTAGTCCGAGATGTCCTTAGGGCCAACATCTATTCAGTTTTAATATTAGGTTTGGGTGAGTGAGTGAGAAGATGATTTTGTTGGTCCCGAGATGATACCAATTGTAAGATCTAAAATATACGTCAACACTCAAACAAAGATATTAGCGTTAAATATAAAGAACTTGCAAGTAAGAAAATTAAATCACAGTAAAGAAAGCAAATGAAAATACAAATGATTTATCCTGATTCGGTCCTCTTGACCTACATCCAGTCCCTAAGCCACCCGCTTGAGATTTTCCTTTAATTTTTTATTTTGTACACCCAAAATCAACACCTTGTATGCCACTTGACAAATTTTCTTTGCCAAATGTATACAACTCTTCTTACAAACTAAGAAGATGATAACACCTTGTACAATCTCTCTTCAACCCGAAGACGCTATTGTACAGTCCTTCTCTTTGAGTGAATACAAACAATCCTATAAGCCTTGAATCTGTATGTGATCGTGAACAAGGGTTCTTATAGGTGGACTCTCAGAAATCTTCACTATGGAGTCAGAAGAGTGAAGAAATGAAAGTGAAAATAGTTTTCTGAAAAACAGATTTTTGAACAGAGTTTTTGGGTAGAAAACTTGTATTTTGAATTGGTGTATTTTGCCTAGGACAACATCCCTATTTATAACTGAAATCTATAGTCAGTTAGGGTAGTTATCAGAACAAATTTAAATATTAAAATGTTGAATAAAATACCAGAAATCAGAAACTGTCCAACAGTCAGAAACTGCCATTAGTTGACTAGGGTTTCGGGTTAGTCAACTAAGATATTGATTTTTGCCTATATTAGTGGACTAATAAAGGGAGCAAGTCGACTAGTCCATGATTGAAACAAATGACATGTTTCTGGAAACTGAATATAGTCGACTAGTAGAAGGTATTAGTCGACTACAACTGATCTTAGTCGACTAGGAAAAGTATAAGTCGACTATAATTTGTATGCAAAACAGAAATAGAGAGTTGGTATCTTTTCAGGATAAAAGTTAGTCGACTACATAAAATATCAAGTCGACTATACAATGTATAAGTCGAGTCATAAGGGTGTAAGTCGACTAAGAGGGCTTATGATGTGTGTGTGTGTTCAAGACTTTTAATATTCTAATAAACATTATAATACACATTCATAGCCATTATCCTTGAGATGTCTTGAGCATGTAGAAGCATGTAGAACTCTCGTATAAGCTTGTGAGATAGAGCTCCAATGAAATGGCTTCACAAATGTATCATCAAAATCAAGTTCTAATATTCTCCCCCTTTTTGATGATGACACTTTGTATGCATGACAACTCCCCCTGCAGAGAATATGTTAAATGTTCTTCCCCTGCGTAGAACAGGTTATAACATATATACAAAAAACATGTGTTCTCCCCTGCAAAAAATATATCATAACACATATATATATGATAAATGTTTGAAATATTTTTCTATCAAACTTTTTATACAGTACCTGAAAGATAAACATTAGAATGGTACCAATCATTATAAGATCAAAGCATTAACCTTTAGGAGTCCAAACCCAATTTGAATTTGGTTTCCATCTGTTAGTATACACATAATTACATGAATTACATATAGAATCTATGTATGATGCAATATAAGTATTTTTATCAAAAATGCTTAAGATTTTAGGAATCCATATGTACTTGTTCTTAATTCTTTTTGAAATAATACCAGTATTTTTTTCACAAAAGAATTATATGGATTATTATTCTTTTTACTAACATGTGTAGATTTTTCAAAAAATCCAAGACCATAATGATTATATGACATCTTTTGATATGATAACAAATCATTTAACTTTTCTTTTCCTTGATTAAATTTAGTCACATTTTTCAAAGTCTCTTCATATTTCATTTTGGAACTTGATATGTCTTTATTTAAAACAGTAATTCTTTCATTTAAAGACAAAGTTTTCTTTTTAAGTATAATATTTTCTTTTATAAAATTCTCACTATCTTTTTTCAATGATGATATAACTTTTTCAAAATCATCTTTTTGAGAATTTATAGAAGAAATTTGAGAAATATAACATGAATTTCCTTTAATAAGTTTTTCATTTTCCTTTGACAAAATTTTATTCTTTATCTTTTCATTCTTAAGATCATTGTATAATTCATGAAATGCATTTAAAAGTTCAGTAAATTATACCTCATCTTTTTCTTGGGCCATAAAGCATATGTTGGTATGTTCAACGGTTTCTTCTTCGTCAGAGGAAGAAGAATCACTATTTTCCCATGATGCTTGATAGTCTTTCTTCTTTTTGAACTTTTTGCTCTTGAATCAACCTTTGTTTTTGAGCAATAGGCAATTCTTCTTCATATGGCCTGTTTTATTACAATTAAAATATTTAAACTTACCTTACTTCAAGAACTTTCTGAATTTTCTTGAGAGCATTGCCATCTCCTCTTCATCGTTATCTGAATTGTCTGTATCTGAGGATGCATGGAAGGCAAGTTCTTTCTTCTTTGAGAAAGGTTATTGTTCATCCTTCTTTCTGTCTTCTACTTGTACTTCATATGTCATTAAATTACCAATGAGGTTTTCTAATGACATAGTGGAGAGATCATTTGCTTTTTCGATTGCATTTGTCTTCTTCTCCCAATCTGATGTGAGTGTACGAAGGATCTTACGAACTTTTTCGACTTGGGTGTATTCCTTTCCAAAGGATGCTAGGGAATTTGTTATATCGGTGAACCTTGTAACCATTTCTGAGATGGTTTCATTCTCCTTCATTTTGAATAGTTCAAACTGTGGACAAGAATAGAAATTTTCGATTCTTTAACCTTATTTGTGACTTCATGTGTTACCTATAGAGTATGCCATATTTGATTTGCAGATATGATTGTTGACACACGATTGAATTCTTCTTTGGTTAAGGCACAGAATAATGCATTCATTATTTTGACATCAAGGTTCGCATTGTTCTTTTGATCATTACTCCAAGCAGTGTAGTTGGTTGTCGGTTTGGTGTACGCTGCTTCTACTATGTTCAATAGTTCGTAGTTGAGCGATTGCAAGTAAATCTTCATTCTATACTTCCAGTAGTTGTAGTTGGATCCATCAAATAATGGTAGACATTGTGTAGAATGTCCTTCTTTGAATTATGATGAAGGAAACTCCATTGCCATCCTTGTAGGTTGTTGACTGGGTATGCAATGCTCTGATAGAGTATGCCGAGCCGGGCTCTGATACCAATTGTTGGTCCCGAGATGATACTAATTGTAGGATCTAAAATATACGTCAACACTCAAACAAAGATATTAGCGTTAAATATAAAGAACTTGCAAGTAAGGAAATTAAATCACAGAAAAGAAAGCAAATACAAACATAAGTGATTTATCCTGGTTTGGTCCTCTTGACCTACATCTAGTCCCCAAGCCACCCGCTTGAGATTTTCTTTTAACCTTTGATTTTGTACACCCAAAATCAACACCTTGTATACGACTTGACAAATCCCCTTTACCAAATGTATACAACTCTTCTTACAAACTAAGAAGACGATAACACCTTGTACAATCTCTCTTCAACCCAAAGATGCTCTTGTACAATCCTTCTCTTTGAGTGAATACAAACAATCCTATAAGCCTTGAATTTGTATGTGATCGTAAACAAGGTCTCTTATAGGTGGACTCTCAGAAATCTTCACTATGGAGTAAAAATTTGAGTGAAGAAATGAAAGTGGAAACAGTTTTCTGAAAAACAGATTTTTGAAAAGAGATTTTGGGCAGAAAACTTGTATTTTGAATTGGTGTATGTTGACACTTAAAAAAGACAAGATTCTTATTGGTCCGAACAATATCTAAACTTGTTGACATTTACAAAACACAAGTGACAGACGAGCTGAAGACCAGTTTTCACCCATCTCCGAGGGACAAGGAAGCAACTTAGACTCCACTGATCCAGCAAGCAGACAGTGAACCCGGATTGTTTCTAAACAGACCTCAGCAGGTCTAAGGTGCTAACACTTAGCATCGCATGAGCCCAAAGGGATAGCCTCGCTTGAGAGGCTAATATCACCTAACTTCGCCTTGAAGCCATTCGAAGCCTCGCCAAGAAGCTAACTCGCAAACTTCGCCACAGAGGACTTCCAGCTCCGCCAAAGGGTTTCTTTCGGACTTCGCCAGAAGCTGCTTCTAAGCTCTGCTACGAGCTCAATGCGGACAGCTCCGCTATTGGTCTGCTATGGTCAACGTTTGACCAATCAAATCTCCGGATGAGATCGGATCCAATCAGATCAAATCCAATTAAGATCAAATCAGAGATCAAATTTGGCAGTTGATTTCCACAATCTCTTGACTCTTCTAAAATGAGTAAGAAGATCAGGAGAAATCCTCCAACGATATGGAAAGGATCAAAACAGATCGAGAAGGTCCACCGACCTGCCAATTCTAGCTTCGCAGAAGCTGATCTTAGCCTCGCAGTAAGGCTACTTTCCAGATTTAAACAGATTTGATTCAATCTGTTTCCATATTTTCAAGGGACGATTATACCCTTGCTCTCCCTATAAATAACCCGCCAGGGTACAAGGAGAGGATATAGATCGATCGATCGAAGACAAAAAGAGGACTCCACAAGCAGAGGCTTCTTCACAAAGCACAGTGCGCTTTCGAATTCAGAGACCTTTTAGAGAATTGATTTCTCTAGCCAGGGTGTTGATACCCTAACATCGTCCTTCTTCTCAAGGAATCTCCGGAACCAGGCGAGAAGGAATTCCTTATTGAAGGCGATTTTGAGAAGCAGCAAGAGGGTTCTACCAACCTTCTGTTCTCTGATTCCCCGAACCAGGCGAGAAGGGAATCTAATCGCTCGCATCGTCAAAGGGACAAAGTGGTCGCGCGCTGACCAGACTCCTATCGGCACACTTCTCCAGAATCTCTGAGGAGATCTACTTGTAATCTTTTTAAGAATACTTGTAATTTAGCTCCTCAAACTCTTTTTTGTAAGTTTTCCCCTTTGCAAACATAATGGAAAACAAGATGGCGATCCGCTGGGGAGGAAATTCTCCACTGCCGAGAATCAAGTGTCGCAATGTGACGAACAGACCTTCGGGTCTAACTCTGAATTCAGAAAAGCCGGTGCAGCCAGAGCCTTTCTGGCTAAATCTTCAAGGAAAGTCTCTGCAGAGACTGAAAAGGTTCTCTATGAACCTACTGCGGTTATTTGGCGCAATAAGGAAGCACGTCCGCAGTCTGATTCCTTTACTTGTGAGAACTTGGTGGTTCAGTTCGATCAAGAAAGATTTGAAGAAGTCCTCTCTGGGGGTGGCCCAATGCTTCGAGCACGGAAGCATAGGAGGGTTTCCACGACCAAGGTTTCAAATCAGAAACCGGAAGCAGAATTCTGCCAACGCCCCTCAGCCTCGTGTGTGGCTAATCAGGTTCTTTGCGAACCTAAGTCTCCTCTGCCACGGCGGATATGGAAGCCTAAACAGAAGTCTCCGACCGAAGCTTCAGGCGTAGCTACGCATAAACCGCGCCTCTCTCGCGAAGAAAAAGGCAAGATGCCTGTCTGCTCCAATCATAAAATTAAGACGGCAATCATACCGTCACCCAATTCAAGAGCAGCAATGCCTCGCGCCGGCCTCGTTCTCATGAGCGAAGCTACTGTACCACAGGTACGCGCAGGGTTCGTGAGCGCGAAGCTAAAGCCAAAGTACCATCTAAGGCCAATTGCCTTCGCAGCAGCATAGCGGGTAAAGCACCGCAGCGTGCTCCGCTCTCCAGTTCGTCAAGCGCTAAGCCCGCGCTTTGTGGCGAAGCTGGAACCAAAGCACTATTCAGTGCTAGTCCCTTCTGCAGGGATAAAAGAAACAGGACATCGTCCTATGCGCGACCCAAAAGGGCCTTTGCGCTCGATTGCAGAGACCCAACCGGTTCCGATCTGAGAAAATTGTTGACGGATAGACAAACCTCTTCCCCCTGTTGTCGACAAGTGGGATGTCAGCTGGTGACAACTCCACTCGGTCCATTGCTGGCTGGGACCAATCCCCGCCACGCCTCCAAGACGACAGTCAGTTTTTGATCGACTATCGGTACAAGCCCCGATGAAGCATCGCAGAAGGAGTATCTTGCGAGATCTCCCCTCCGCATCCGTCAACATGACTGGGAGAGGGCGAGAGCTACGCAAGGGAAGACAAACATCTGACACCCCCTACAGCTCCCCAGATCCAGATTACAGCCCATGCTTAGGCGAAGTCTTGGTGCATGAAGAAGGTGTTTTCCGGAACACCAGATCCAAGGCAGCGATACCTACACTTATGAACAGCCTTCTTCCTCGACGGCCCTAACCTCGTCACAGCCCAGGAGATCACTCCAATCATCGAACGAAGAAGATGAAGATAGTGGGTATGCCTCTTCGGCGACAGTTAGCTCGGTGCGAACAGACAGAGCATCAGTCAATATGGCTGATAACGTCAACGACGATCTTCATCGGCGCCTGGAAGCTCAGGAGCAAACTTCCAAGACTCAGCAAGAGGCTCTGGACAATATACAACAGATGCTCGCTTAACTCCTCAATAACCGGAATAACAATGATGCCGGGAGCAATCACGATGAGGAGGAACATTTCAGCAATGAGCAGCCAAAGACGGAGAAATCCAAAGAGGGTTCTTCCTTAGACGCCGAAGTCCTTAAGGGCCTCCAGGCTCAAATCGCATCCCTAGCTCAGAGGGATGAATTAAAGAAGGTAGGGGCAGTCCGTCCTTATCCGCTGGAGTGGGATTCGGTGCCATATCCACCGAAGTTCAAACCGCCAACGCTGCATACCTATGATAGAAAGAGCTCGCCAAATCAGCACATCTATTATTTCCGATCTCAGACTGGTAATGTTATAAGCAATGACACCATCATGGCTAGGCTGTTCATTGGTACCTTAAAGGGGGTAGCATTTGACTGGTTCCGAAGTCTCCCTCCGGGCTCTATCAACTCCTGGATCGACCTGGAAACTTGGTTCCTCTCTCGTTTCTATGAGGATGATACCGAAGTAACCATGGACAAGCTCCTCTCCACTGTGCAGAGGAAGGGCGAATCTGTCCGTGACTACATTGAACGGTTCAGAAACTTATCCTTGATGTGCCCAGCAGGGATGCCATTACCTATGCTCTTACAGACATGCAGACACAACTTTCTAGACCAAGTGGAAGTTCGCATGAGGGCTGTTAAAGCCCACACTTGGAAAGAATTGGTCGAACAAGCTGAGATAGCCGAGAAGTAGGCTAAAAAGTTCGAACCATCCGCCCCTAGAGGCAAGTGGGGGATGAACAACAAAGGGCGTGGCGACCTACCGCAATCTTCTCAAGCTAAAGGCAAAGAGACTATGTCTGTGGAGTTATCCGGAGATGTGCAGTCAAAAGCCAAGAAGAGCGGCTTCAACAATCAGGAACCCAAGTTCCCTCCAAAGCAGTACTCCTTCAAAGACGATCAGGTGGTCACGATATTCCATCTGCTCCACAAAGGGAACAAAATTAAGCTGCCAGATGCTCGGCGTCTCAATGAGATAGGGCGCACAAATGACCCTAAATACTGCCTCTACCATAGGATGATTCACCATCCTACTGACAAGTGTTATGTCCTCAAGGACAGAATACAAGCCCTGGTCGATGCCGGGGTTCTGACATTGAAGACGGAGCAGAAGAAAATCACTGCCAATATGGTGACTCTTGAGTTCGGCAAAGCTCCGAAGGTCACAGTTCCTGACGGGACTTATTCCGTCCCTGCGCCACGGTTGGAAGTCAAGCATCTTCCAGCTATAGCTCAAAACAATAAGGGTCTTGTTCCCTTAACATTGGAGACAGGAGAAGTCATCCAAGACGTACAGCGGGATCCAAAGCAGCCCAACTCAAAGGACAAGTCTTGCAATGTCATCTCCATCCTGCCAGACGACGGCAATCTGACATCGGTTCCCTCAGTGATTCAGAAGGAGAAAAACTTGCTTGCACGGCGCAAGCCGATGCGCCTCAACAGACGGGCACCCGATCCAGAAAATCATACTTGAGGCAGTATGAAAAGTCTACTGACGAGACACAATAGCAAACGACGTCAGTACAAATACCAGCATCCACTCCAATCCCAACCAAGGGAAAAGAGAGACCTAAGGAGGTACGATTCGACCACGTGTTGAAGAAACCACCAGGCCAAGGGTTTGATACGCCCTTTCGCTTTGACATATTGGCTAAGCTGGCCAATATCCCAGCTCGTATCACTATACACGAGCTCCTTTGCCTCTCGAAAGAAACAAGAGAAGCACTCAGGGATGCGCTAGCCAATTCAGAATCCTTTCTGACATGCATGCCTGAAATCCCTAACGACGACGTTCAGTCTCCTTGCCCAGAATGTCATCATGCACAATCAAAGGTGCCCGCTATTACATTCACGGCGGAAGATATGCTTCTCAAAGACAACAAGCACGATCGACCTCTGTACTACACCGGATATATCGGTTCAACGTGCATCGAGAGAATACAAGTCGATCCGGGGTCTGCACTCAGCATCATCCCCAAAAGGCTTCTCTACTTCCTCGGCATACCATTGTACAGGTTGTCCGCAACCACTACTACAATATACAGTTTTAACGCCGGAAGCAGTCATCCACTGGGGAAAATTCGACTCCGTTGCAGGATCGGGAGCCTGAAGTCAGAAGTGACATGCTATGTCATTGATGCTGACACATCATATAATCTGCTGCTGGGACGGCCATGGATCCATGCTAACTGGATCGTTCCCTCTACTCTGCATCAATGCTTCAAATATGTTGAAGATGACACGACAGTACGAACTGTCTTTGCTGAGAGGCAACCATTCAAAGGGGTGGAAAACTACTTCACTGACGCTCTCCTATATCAAGAGGCCGGTGGAGCACTTAAAGAATCGTTGCCGGACGATGATGAAAGTGGCAACGAGGCGGATTCAGAATCCGAAACAGGCATGCCAGCCATTCTGATTGGTGAACCAATTATAGCATGTCTCAATAATCCCCTATGTAATACTCCTTCAGAGGATGAAGGTGAATGGGTAATTAATGATAACATTTCTTTTGATTATCCTGCGAGTATTGGGTCGATTAAATTCATTACGGATGGCTCTCTGCATGTACCCGTACATGAGCCAAGTGTGGCCAGCACATCTGTGGAAGCTATAGAGGGGGCCACACTGGTGATCCCTCCGTCCAAACAAGGTCAGTCGCCGATAATCTTCGGTAGAACCCAGCCACGGGGACCCACAACTGCAGATTCGAGCTCAGACTCAGACGCCCCACAGTTCTTCCATTATGCGCGGCCAGCGCGTCACATTATGAAGAAAATGGGGTACGACTTGAAGCATGGAGCAGGTCTGAATTTCGAAAAAGGAAGGCGCGGTTTGATGCGGAACCTTGCGCCTAAAGGGAAGCCTGCAAACTACTATGATAGTACACGCAGGGGGTTGGGTTACGTCACGCCCACATCATCAGTAACAATTCAAGTCAAAGACGACGGGCCAATTCCATCACATTCGGCTTCATCCTCCGAGTGGGACTCCGATATCAGTATAGGAGGAATGTTCAAAGACCTCACTGTTAATATGACGTCGAGCAGTCAGTTGAAACCTGCGGAGGCTACCGATGAAGAACCGTGGGCCCAGCAATTAAACATCCAATGGGAAAAACGGTTCGAGCTGCGCGAACCACCTACTGAAGACAAGGTGATGCAGGTCAATCTGGGAAGTCAAGATAACCCCAAGCCCATCTTTATAAGTGAAAGCCTATCGCTTACGGAGAAGGAAGAATTGATAATACTCGTAAAGGAGTATATAGATGTCTTCGCATG
The DNA here is from genome assembly GCA_038442645.1 of Agave tequilana. Lineage (NCBI taxonomy): Eukaryota > Viridiplantae > Streptophyta > Magnoliopsida > Asparagales > Asparagaceae > Agave > Agave tequilana. The sequence goes on along the minus strand of JAVJIF010009650.1, from coordinate 65,109 downwards.
GAGCTACGAAGATATGCCTGGACTTGATCCACAGGTCGCTATGCACCGTCTGAACATCAAGCCCGACGTCAAGCCAGTCAAGAAGCAACAACGTCGGTTTCGCCCGAACATTAAGGAAGCTATTGAAGCCGAAGTTCACAAGCTCATTGTATGTGGCTTCATCCGGGAGGAACAACATCCAGATTGGGTAGCTAACATCGTCCCCGTCCTCAAGAAGAACGGGAAAATATGGATCTGCATCGACTACCGTGATCTCAATACGGCCTGTCCTAAAGACGAATTCCCACTACCCATCACCGACGTCATGATTGACAACACATGCGGTTTCGAAAGGATGTCTTTCATGGACGGCTTTTCAGGATACAACCAGATTAAGATGTATCCAGACGACGAGAAGCATACTTCATTCTGAACACCATTGGGGGTATACTGCTATACTGTAATGCCCTTCGGACTGAAGAACGCCGGAGCAACCTACCAACAGGCAATGAGTACGATCTTCTGCGATCATCTCCGAAAAACAGTGGAGTGCTATGTCGACGACATTGCCGTCCAAAGCCGCAATAAGAATGAACATCTTCGCGACCTGAGAACGATGTTCGACATAATGCGGGCTCATCAGCTGAAAATGAATCCAACAAAGTCCTTTTGGGAGTGTCAAGTGGCAAGTTCCTTGGGTTTATTGTCACATCAAAAGGGATTCATCTTGACCCAGACAAGGTCAAAGCTATTCAGAGCATGCATCCACCAAGGAACCTCAAGGAGCTTAGAGGCCTGCAAGGCAGGCTGGCTTATATTAGGAGATTCATCGCAAATCTCTCAGGCCGCTGTCAGCCGTTCACCCGACTCATGAAAAAGGGTGCTTTCTTCGTATGGGATCAAGCTTGCCAGGAAGCTTATGAAGACATCAAGAGGTACCTCACAAAACCTCCAGTCTTAGTGGCCCCTACATCAGGGAAACCGTTCTTGCTTTATGTAAAAGCTCTGGACTACTCCCTCGGTGCCCTCCTCGCTCAAAAGGACGACAATGGCCACGAGCAGAACTCTCATAGGAGTGGAATCTCGCTACAACCCTATTGAGAAAGAGTGTTTAGCTCTCGTCTTCGCTGTTCAGAAGACACGACATTATTTGGTCGGCCAGACCATACATGTCATCTCCAGAGTAAACCCATTGTGTCTTCTTATGACGAAGCCAGGATCATTGAATTCAAGATTGGCTAAGTGGGCACTTTTATTGTCTCAGTATGACATGATCTTCACGCCTCAGAAGGCGGTTAAAGGCCAGGCCCTTGCGGAGTTCTTGGCTGCTCATCCAGTTCCGGAGCATTCAAAACTTCACGAAGATATCCCTGATGAAGTCTTCGAGTCTTATGCAACCTCAGAAGAGGAAGTGTGGCAGATGTTCTTTGATGGAGCATCGCGAATGGGCCCTAAAGGCAATATTATTGCCGGAGTGGGGGTTGTGTTTATCTCCCACAGAATCATGTCTTGCCCAGAGCATTTTCTCTGACAGAATCGTGCTCCAACAATGTAGCAGAATATAATACTCTGCTCATTGGTCTTCAGCTCGCTCATGGAATGGGGGTTCGCTACCTCAAAGCTTATGGCGATTCAAAGCTGATCATCAATCAAGTTAAAGGCGAATATGAAGTCTGCCATGAGGACTTGGTGCCTTATTACCATACAGCCCTCGAGTTGGCTAACCTATTTGAAGGTTTCTACATCGGGCACGTGTCCCGATCTTAGAATACCAAGGCGGACGCTCTCGCTGCATTAGCGACGACGCTAGCCTTGTCAGCCGACACCGAGTATCATCTCACAGTCGCGACTTTACATCTTGTATGCTCCAAGCACATGCTAAGAACTCGAGAAGTCTATAATGTCTCCACGGATCTTGAGCCGAGAGATTGGCGCTTTCCTCTCATCGACTATGCTTTGCACGGTCTGCTTCCTGATGATCCTAAAGAAGCGGCGTCCGTCAGACGAAGGTCTCTCCGTTTCTACTACGATCCGACTCTGAAGACACTTTACCATCGTTCATATGACGGTCTCCTCCTCCGTTTCCTTTCCAATTCAGAGGCACAAGAAGCGCTCCAAGAAGCGCACGACGGTACTTGTGGAGCTCATCAGCCAGGTCCAAAACTTAAGGACAGGTTGCACAGGCTTGGATACTACTGGCCAACTATGATAGCCGACGCCATCCAATATGCGCGAAGGTGTAAGGCATGTCAAATCCATGCGGACTTCATACACCAGCCTTCGGAGTTACTCCACCCTACTGTTGCTTCATGGCCATTTGAAGCATGGGGAATAGATGTCGTACGGCCAATCAGCCCCTCTTCGGCAAGAGGTCACCGGTTTATCCTTGCAATAACCGACTACTTTTCAAAGTGGGCAGAAGCTATACCACTGCTTGAAGTCAAAACCTCTAATGTGGTTAACTTCATCAAGCACCATGTCATTCATCGATTTGGTGTCCCTAGGCGGATCATCCATGACAATGGTCCCCAATTCATAAGTCAGGTATTCTATCGATTCTGCGATAAATACCGAATTCAGAATGTGGCTTCAACTGCCTATAATCCCGCCGCTAACGGCTTGACGGAAGCATTCAACAAAACGATCATCAAGCTACTCAAGAAATTCGTCTCCTCGAACAAGCGAGATTGGGACGAAAAGCTTGGTGAATGTCTTTGGGCCTACCGAACCACGGTTCGGACACCGACAGGTAATACGCCTTTTTCCCTGGTATATGGGTGCGAAGCAGTCATCCCGTTGGAAATCCAGATGCCATCATTGTGAGTCGCTCTGACCACCAAGAGCACATCAGAGGACAATGATCGCCTACGTCTTCAAGAGCTCGAAGCCCTGGACGAGAAGCGGCTCCAAGCGCAGCAAAACATTGAGCTGTATCAGGCTCGAATGTCAAAAGCCTTCAATAAGAAGGTCAAGCAGAGAATCTTCCAGAAAGGAGACCTGGTCTTAGCCGTCAGACGACCGATGATTATGACGCACAAGACCAAAGGCAAATTTTAGCCTAAATGGGAAGGACCGTTTGTTATAGAAACAGTCTATTCAAACGGAGCATACCGCCTCACGACTGCAGAGGGCGACCTACTCATGATGCCGATCAATGGCAAGTTCTTAAAGAAGTATTATCCTTAATCAAGGGTCCTTCTCATGATCAAGTTAACATTACACCTCTGATCAAGACCTTCGTGTGCAAAGTACACACAAAGAGAGCCTTTCTCTTCCTCCAAGTGAGATCATACAGCCATAAACCAACAGGAACCTGGCCGTGCACCGGTTATCCTAAAGGAGAATCAGGGTTATGCAGACATTAACCCGATAATCCAATATCCTTTAACGATTAAGGATAGAGGAAAATGTTGGCCTGTAAGCCCAACATAAGTCCTCAACAACTCATCATGCTGAGGGGAAAAGTATGGCTAGCCCAATTCAAACGGTAGTTGGTAAAGGCATATCAAACCCGTTGACAGCTGGGGGTTTGCTAAAAATCCTAAGGGACCTGTTCCCATTTGATTCCCTCGTTTCTCCCCATGAAAACGAGACCTCCAAAATCACTTACCAATTCTCATCCATAGAATGGTAAGACAACATACACATTTCGCTGTTACGTTAACACTAAACCTATGACAGCAATTCCCTCGTTTCTCTCCGTGAGAGCGAGACTTCCAAAGTCACTTACCAATTCTCGTCCATAGAATGGTAAGTCCTCATACACACTTCGCTGTTACGTTAACACTAAACCTATGACAGTGATTCCCTCGTTTCTCCCCGTGAAAACGAGAACTTTTCCCAAACTCCATTCCAACCTTGAGCTTGGTGGCGTCTCATTCGGTTATGTCATTGCGACCTCTGAACCAGCAGACAGCTAAGTCTCAATTCCGAGCCCTGTTGACATTTACAAAAGACAGGTCTCGATACTCGTTGACATTTACAAAAGACGAGTATCACCATTTTGAAGCTTGGTGGCGTCTCAATCGGTTATGTCATTGCGACCTCTGAACCAGCAGACAGCCGAGTCTCAATCCCGAGCCCTGTTGACATTTACAAAAGACAGGTCTCGATACTCGTTGACATTTACAAAAGACGAGTATCACCAACCTTGAGCTTGGTGGCGTCTCATTCGGTTATGTCATTGCGACCTCTGAACCAGCAGACATCTAAGTCTCAATTCCGAGCCCTGTTGACATTTACAAAAGACAGGTCTCGATACTCGTTGACATTTACAAAAGACGAGTATCACCAATTTTTGAAGCTTGGTGGCGTCTCAACCAGTTATGTCATCGCGACCTCTGAACTGACAGATAGCCAAGTCTCATTATCCAACCCAACAAGAACTATGTTCTCAAGGAATTGCACTACAATTCGGAATCACAATTCAAAAAGAAGAACAAGATTGAAGATTCGACAAAAGAAGAAAGAATTTTCATTCATTTCAAGAGGATAAAGTACATGAAGCTACAAGTGTACACTGTACGATCTGAGCCGCTCTCCGAGGGTATTTAGCCTCGTCTTCCTGTCATCAGCAGCCTGGGCAAGCGCTTGTGACTTCAGCTCAGCCTCATTGAAATCTTCCGCCTGAGCCAGACGAGCTTCGGCCTCCGCCAAAGTTGCCCTCTGTGACAACCCCTGCCGCTCAAGCTCTTCACTCTGAGCTTTGAGCTGTTCAAGCCGCGCAGTTTCCTCAAGACGCACCGGTATGGCCTTGGATAAGAGAAGATTTGCTTTCCTAATCATTTTCTCAGCCTTCGCAATCTTATCCTCAGCGCCAAGAAGAGCACTAGTGGAGGCGTCAATTGCACTTCCAACATCCGCTTACCTCGTTTCCAGGATATAGGCCTATTATGTTGTGAGGAGGGCCCGCCCTTGAAAAACTAGGAGACTGAGATTTCAATCTCCCGACATGGACGGACTCGACACTTCGGCTCACGCCCCATGCCATCTTCCGAGCCTGAGTTACACACTCAAAAGAAGACAAAGGAAAGCTCCGCTTGTTAGACGGAAGATAAAACTTCTCGCCATCCAACTCGAAGATCCACTGTCCCTCGCCTGCCTACAATTGGCGATCAGGATTGGACGCGGCATCTCCGAACATGAAATGGGCTTTTTATAAGTCCGACGGTCGATGTCTTCGAGAGGAGCGGTGGTTAGAATACTCCTCATGGTGAGCGGGTCACCACCATGGATAAGCGTGTCCCGGACGACGGAACTTAGCTCACTAAAGAGAGAAGCCTGGCCATAGAATTGAAGGCTGATGCTGCCATCCGCTCGGCTGGTCATCCCAAACAGACTATTCAAGGGACCAGGGGTGCAGGGCACTGCAAGAAAGAAAAGGGAAGAGAACTATGATTAGTTCAACAGTCAAGCGGACATGGAGATATAAGATTCGCTAAGGCATAGCCTCGCCCCGTGAACAAGGCCAGTAAGGCGACAGCCTCGACAAAGCTTGATCTCGCAGACAAATCTGCATTTTGCAGAAAACGTCTAAATACCAACTTCGCTTAAGCAGGAAGTGGTATAGCCCTAAGGGCTGACGTCATCAAGAGGTCATTATGGTCAAGAGTCATCCTTCGTGGCCATGACTGAAGAGACAGACCTGAGTCCTGTTCCTCAAACAAGACGAAGACAGCCCAAGTAATGGCTTCGTACGGAAGCCTAAAGAAGAACTGTTCAGTTCTTAATTCCCTGTACAAAGAAGATAGGAAAATTCAGGGAAACGAGTTCCCTAACGAGGACAGATCATATTCGATCGTCCTGATAAGCCAAATACCGGCTTTAAAAGAAAGAGACCGCAGTCTCTGATTAGGAGAGAAAGTCTCTTACCGGCGATTGGTCGCTCGATGATCAGAGGAGGAGGACCCTCCGTTGCAGAAGTCGCCACTTCTTTCCCCGCTCGTCTTTTGGGCGCCATTGAAGAGCTGCAAGAGTTCTCAAAGTTCTCTGAACGAAGAAGGAAGAGGGAGAGGGAAAGTCAAGAAATTTCTCTGAAAAAGGAGATCTTTTCCTGTTCAGCCCGATCGGGCTTTTATAGGCCAATCATCGCCTGAAACGAGGCCTCGAAAAGGGCGTACGCCGCCGTTTCGAATTAATTCGAAACGCCACCCGAAACGCCTTCCCGAGAAGCGCTGCTTCGATCCCACTAAGGGTTAACTTCGCCCTGGCTTAAAATGCGGACTTCGCGCAATCCTTCAGGGACTTCGCCGAAAGGCTTATCTTAGCCCCTTAAAAAGGCGCTGTTCGCGGACATACCAGTTTCGCGAAGTTCATTCAAAGAAGGGACTATGCCCTTAACTCCGCATACAGTTTAGCCCCGCTATGGCCAAACTTTCAATGAAAGTAAGCAAAAATCAGAGGATCAGAAGATGAACTTTCATTGATTTAAAAGGAAGGGTACATTGATATTACATCAAAGTTGTGTTTCATATAACACATTCAGTGGCTCGACAGGGTCATTTGCGCAAAAGACATACAAGCGATTTATCTGCTTCGAAGTCAGACCGGCTGGACACGAAAGGCCTTCCTCCTGCACAAGGCTGTAACCAGTTGTGTCACGGAGACACGGCCATAATTCTCCACAAAAAAAATGGCAGATTTTGCCACTAGAAAGCGAGGTCATAAAACTTATCGCCGCCAACACGTCAGACCACCTATAATGGGAATTGGCAGTGATGTCAGTGGTCCAACAGGTGTGATGCCTGCTCTCCTGAAGTGGATCGTCCCCGACAAAGGCCACCAAAGTTGAAAGTTGGCAATGATGCCAGTGATCTCACAGGTGACGCCCACTACCCCGAAGCGGATCATCTCCGGATAAGCGGCTACCAGCCTCACCTCAGAACGAATCATCTCGTATAAGAGGCTGCCAATAGCCTATGGGACACGCACCCGCTGCCCGAATTGTTCCTCCTGCTTAAAAGTAAAGCTTCAACTAGGGAAGCATAAGGCAATTTTATGGTTCCTTCCATCAAGTCACAAGATTGGCGAACATAGCCCACTGCAAGGCAAATCAGAACAGATTAGCAACTAAGTACAGGAGAGGCTACAAAAGAACTAAGCCGAATCTTTTGGGTCGAAGCGATCCAGTTTCAGTAAAGCAGAGGATAAGCCTCGCTTACACGGCACTGATGAGCTGGCTCAGCAAACGCCAAGTCCTAGCCTCGCCTATATGGCTAAGCCAGACTGATCCTATGGGACACAGTCTTAGCTTCACCTATATGACAAGACTGGCTCAACCTTGAAGATACCAAGTCCCAAGTTCTGCCTGTGCAGCGGACTTAACATGCAGTGATCTTTTTCTGATCAAGTCAAGATGATAGCTTCACTGGGAAGCTATGCCAAAATCCTTCTCTGTAGATCAGTTAAATAGAGAACAAGGGAAGCTAATCCCTGAAGCAGCTGCTAAAGATGAATCAAGGGAGATGAATTCCCTAAAATCGGTGAAGTCGTTGAACGATCAAGACTTACCGGTCCTTGGCCGGGTAATAACCAGAGTGGGCATTCCCACTAATTCAGAGATCTGAGTATCTCTTTCTAAACCAAGAGAAGAGAAGAGAGGCAAAGCACTTCTCTTCAGAGGACTTCAAGTGTCCTATTTATAGGCCCCATGGCCTGAGCGCTGCCGCCTCAAGCGTGGAAGCACGAGCGCATTTAAGGCATTTATTGCGCCTTGAGAAAAGGACGGTTTCCCTTGGAACCGCGCGAAGGGAGAAAACGTCTCCCTCATAAAAGGCACTTATGGCGCCTTGAAGAAAGGGAATATCCTCCCTTGGAAATGTGCAAATCGGAGAATATCTTCCCGGTCAGCGCAAGAGAAGGAGAAAATCTTCCTTGAAAATCGACCCACGGCGGTTGATTTCGGGAAAGCGACATGCGCTCCCAAGCGAACATATCTTCGGAAGCCCAGACGCGGGGCTACCCGTACGCGAAGCTATTCAGAGGCACGAACCTGTGCAATTCTTCGGCAAACATCCCAAAGCAGGATTTAAAGCGAAGCTGAACTCAACCATCATGGCGACGTTCATTCACCATCAATCAAAGCAGTTCAAAGTATTTCAAAGTCTGAGCCATTGCAGACTTCTGAAAACTTTGAAGGGGGTCTTGTTGACACTTAAAAAAAACAAGATTCTTATTGGTCCGAACAATATCTAAACTTGTTGACATTTACAAAAGATAAGTGACAAACGAGCTGAAGACCAGTTTTCACCCATCTCTGAGGGACAAGGAGCAACTTGGACTCCACTGATCCAGCAAGCAGACAGTGAACCCGGATTGTTTCTAAACAGACCTCAGCAGGTCTAAGGTGCTAACACTTAGCATCGCATGAGCCCAAAGGGATAGCCTCGCTTGAGAGGCTAATATCACCCAACTTCGCCTTGAAGCCATTCGAAGCCTCGCCAAGAAGCTAACTCGCAAACTTCGCCACAGAGGACTTCCAGCTCCGCCAAAGGGTTTCTTTCGGACTTCGCCAGAAGCTGATTCTAAGCTCCGCTACGAGCTCAATGCGGACATCTCCGCTATTGGTCTGCTATGGTCAACCTTTGACCAATCAAATCTCCGGATGAGATCGGATCCAATCAGATCAAATCCAATTAAGATCAAATCAGAGATCAAATTTGGCAGTTGATTGCCACAATCTCTTGACTCTTCTAAAACGAGTAAGAAGATCAGGGGAAATCCTCCAACGATATGGAAAGGATCAAAATAGATCGAGAAGGTCCACCGACCTGCCAATTCTAGCTTCGCAGAAGCTGATCTTAGCCTCGCAGCAAGGCTACTTTCCAGATTTAAACAGATTTGATTCAATCTGTTTCCATATTTTCAAGGGATGATTATACCCTTGCTCTCCCTATAAATAACCCACCAGGGGTACAAGGAGAGGATATAGATCGATCGATCGAAGACAAAAAGAGGACTCCACAAGCAGAGGCTTCTTCACAAAGCACCGTGCGCTCTCGAATTCAGAGACCTTTTAGAGAATTGCTTTCTCTAGCCAGGGTGTTGATACCCTAACATCGTCCTTCTTCTCAAGGAATCTCCGAAATCAGGCGAGAAGGAATTCCTTATTGAAGGCGATTTTGAGAAGCAGCAAGAGAGTTCTACCAACCTTCTGTTCTCTGATTCCCCGAACCAGGCGAGAAGGGAATCTAATCGCCCGCATCGTCAAAGGGACAAAGTGGTCGCGCGCTGACCAGACTCCTATCGGCACACTTCTCCAGAATCTCTGAGGAGATCTACTTGTAATCTTTTTAAGAATACTTATAATTTAGCTCCTCAAACTCTTTTTTGTAAGTTTTCCCCTTTGCAAACATAATGGAAAACAGTGTATTTTGCTTAGGACAACATCCCTATTTATAACTAAAATCTATAGTCAGTTAAGGTAGTTATCAGGACAAATTTGAATATTGAAATGTTGGATAAAACACCAGAAATCAGAAACTGTCCAATAGTCAAAAACTGCCATTAGTCGACTAGGGGTTAGGGATTAGTCGACTAAGGAATTGATTTTTGCCTATATTAGTCGACTAATAAAGGGACCAAGTCGACTAGGGTATAACTGAAACAAATGACATATTTCTGAAAACTGAATATAGTCGACCAGTAGAAGGTATTAGTCGACTACAACTGATCTTAGTCGACTAGGAAAAGTATAAGTCGACTATAGTTTGTATGCAGAACAGAAACAGATAGTTGGTATCTTTTCAGGACAAAAGTTAGTTGACTACATAAAATATCAAGTCGACTATACAATGTATAAGTCGACTAATAAAAGGTATAAGTCGACTAATAGAGCTTATGATGTGTGTGTGTTCAAGGCTTTTAACATTCTAATAAACATTATAATACACATCCATAACCATTGTCCTTGAGATGTCTTGAGCATGTAGAAGCATGTAGAGCTCTTCTATAAGCTTGTGAGATAGAGCTCCAATGAAATGGCTTCACAAATGTATCATCAAAATTAAGTTCCAACAGATTTTTGAGCTAACAAAGAGCCATGACTTCCCCAACTTATGTTATGTTGGGATTTTCTCTTAAAATCAATTAGAGCAAGTGTGCAAACATAGCATGATAAACACTCAAAGAAATGAAATCACTCAAGGGTTTTCTTATCTACTCTATATGCAATGTAGTTTTTTACACCATGCTCCAGCACTCATCAATAGAACAAAATCGTAATATAAAATGAAATTGACATGTGCTTAATACAAATGTCTAACGTTTTTTTAACAATTCCAGTAGCCAATTTTGTTTTATTATTACAGTGTGTAGGCAAACTCAAACAAGAAAACAGATAACATATAGAGACTCAGGCATAAATTTTCAACTCCTGTTAAAAAAATTGGGGTCAGAACCCCAGATTTGCCACATTTGCGTGGTAAAAGCCGTATTTGCATAGCTGGTTCAGGGACTATGAGTCCCTGCTTTCTAGAAAGGGAGCTACAGATGCAAGAAGTGTTCTACAGTTGCTAATTCCTGAAAGATTTTAACTGCATATAGAAACAGAGAAGATGTTAATCGATTAGTAAAACAAATATTACCATTCACACAGCGGAAATGGCGCCAAAAATTTGATCATGGGGAAAACTGAGCACTGGAAATAATGTTTTGAAAGTTCAGTGCTTTGGCTTCTTCGATACTACCACTATAGCAAAGTGGTTATGCGGGTCGAATCTATGAGGAAGGATATGATGGAAGTGTTTCAGTCTTTTCACTAAATTGGTTAAGACATTCTTTTTTGTTTCAAAAAAGAAAGGAAAACAAAATCAAAAGGAAAAGGAGTAGAAGAAGATATAAGATAAGCAAACATAGTGACTTTTAAATGGATTTTTTTTAAAAGATTTGTAACGCCCCGATCCTAAAGATACGGAGACGTTATGGCGACGCATATACGCGAGGAAAATACCCCACGTATACACGCTAAGCCTCAATTGTAACCTGAACAAGCTATAAATCAGAACTAAAATAATCATCGATCACTGCAATAATACATATAGTCAACCACGCATGATATCATATGAATCAAGAGCTAGAATAGTGACTGGAATAAGAAGTGAACTGATATGACAAGAATCAGGAAGTAATATGAAAGCTAAAAAGATAAGAGTACCAGAATAGAATAGGAAGAAGCTCTAGCTATTCGCGAAGCATACGGCCTCAACGAACACCTGCACAAAGGAAACCAACCGTCCAATAGCTGGACGTGCAAACCCAGGGTCGTCAGAACGCGACCATAATGAGTGTGTGTGTAAAGGGGAAACAGCTCGTGCAGAAGAAACAATGTGTATAATTAGTAATAAGAGCAACTGAAGATAAAAGAGACCATATAACAGATAAATAAAAGAACTGTAATAAATATAATAACAACACGAATAAAGATAGGCAACAACTGATCAATAGTAAGCAAGCAACTGCTGTCACAATAGGTAACCTATCATATGTCACTAGGCTGGTATCCAAGTCTGGTCAGGGTTATAGTTATATGTCTATCACAGTAATATAAATATACAGTCAGGTGATTAATGTCAGTCACAATACATTAACAGTTTATTTTCATTTATTATGTCAGCGAACACCAATTGCCACCTGTAATAGATGCATCCCATACTACGCCTACTACATGTGTCAACCGGAGTCCTAAGTTATTGAAACTGATTGGTTGGAGACATTGTCCATGTTTTAGGTGGGTCCCGTACATACCCGGGACCACGGCCTCAGTTTCCTGGCGCTGAACCAGGCCGTACCGCTAGGTACTCAGTAACAGTAACAGTAATCTCACTGTGAAAATAGTGGAACAGTAACAGTACAGATGGGATGCCAGTCATCCCCCAGGAACCCTGCAGTGGAACCCTCAGTCGGCTGCGCAACCTGTATCCTAGGTCCACCCAAAATACAGACGCTGTCTCCTCCATCAATTTTCCCAATCCCGGTGTAAGTTGTTCAATTACTTTATTATTCATTCAATTCAGTTAAACCAGTCAATGTCCATATTATCTAAAACATTGGGACGATACGGTGACAGTAACAATAACAGTACAGTAACAGTCAATCAGAATCGTATACCCGGTGAACGATATCAGTAACAGTGAACAGTAACAGTAACCGTGTATACGATGAACAATAGGACTGTACCGTGGTTACGGTCAAACAATCATTTCCCAGTAACTTCAATAACATGGATAAAATAACAGTAACAGTCTAGCTACTGCCCAATAAACAGTCTCAACTAAAGCTGATCATAATCTCATCCATCCATACTAAAGAGATATCATAAACTATTCCATCAACTTATATTCCCAATACCATCCTCGTAAATCGTTAAGTATCAGTCCGTATCAGTGTAAGCCAAAACGGTAAACTACCATATCAATGAATCTGTAATTAGTCCTCTCCTCAACACCGATATGTTCTAGTCCTATAACCACCAATAACTGAGATCAATTAATAACTGTTATCAAACTCCAAGATATAGATCACTGATATCGACTAGATTACCATCATCATAACTCAATCTCTATCAATAGATGTAATCAATAACTATGCATGTCCTCGAGATCAACAAGTCAAACACATACCCCAATCATATTAAATAAGAAACATCCTCGAATACATGTAATCTAGAATATCTACTCAACTACTTCAGTCGTATCTGATATGTCCTCAAATACTCACTAATAAAGTCATTTCTAACTACTGATCATCATTCAATGTAAAAACATAAGTCCCAGATCAATCTAAAGTTAACACAACCAACTCATGATTCCAATAGTACATGCTCTACAAGTATCAATACAAATCAAGCAATCTGATATAATAATCGTTATTCCAACATATATCAATAATCAATACTAGTCCTCTCACTCTAACATACAACTCTGATTCATAAGTATTCACAATTCCTCAAGAGTTTACATTTCTATTAAGATTAATCATCAGTTCCCAATACTCGGTAATACATATCATTTACATGCATCTAAGTTCTACTAGATCAAGTCATTACTACCAATGTTCCTCTCTTGAAGTCATTCATCCATCAATATTTATTACATAATCCATGGGTGAAGTCCACAATCCATCGGATGTCTATATATATAACAATCAGACAGACACTAGTCGACTAGGGGTGTTGGGTAAGCCGACTAACAGGGATGTTAGTCGACTACAGTCATGGACAAGTCGACTAATCTGCTTGCAAACTGATACTGAATAAAAACTTATACAATGTTCTAAATCTCCACATCCTCTCAAATACCCTCATGATACATCCTGATATGTCTACAACAATACTCTAGATATACATAGGACAAACATGGGGGTTCTAACATGTATCAAGAATCATGCATATCATATTCCTATACATCCAACATGTAAAATAAACGGGAGATGACCGTCCACCTTCATGCTCGGCGATCTCCACACATAAGCATGTAATCTAAGTGTTCTACTCAATAATACGTCACATATAAAATAATAGCTGCGATCACTTAATAAAAGAGGGAAGGAGGAAGAGACACTCACATTGGGGAATCTGGTCATCGCCGGGCGAGTCGCCGTTACAGTCGCTGTGGTGCCGATCTTTCACTGTTGGACTGCATAGGGGGGTAGCCAGGGTGCTGGAGAAGGCCACCGTGCCGGTCTCCAACGATGGGCTGGCGTAGATCGGGAGAACTCGCTGCTCGCTCGCTGTCGTGCTGCTGCTCTCCTTCCTGGGCTGCTGGTCCGGATCTCACCAAACAAATCCAAAATGCTGTAATACGCAACTAATACATACAAATAATTATAAATATACGCTAAACACCCACACGTGCATACGAACATATACACGTACACGTACATATACACGTATACAAGCATACACATACATACATACATGCATACTTAAATAAATGCCAACACATATTATTTTAAGTACATACACTTAATTAAATGGCATACCCATCTACACAAATAAATAGGAACCCATGCATATAAATCATGCATACACATACATGGTTATACATAAACACATGCATGCATCCAAATTAATAAATATACCTATACATTAATTAATAAACTATACACATAAATGCTTAAGGAATAAATTCATGCAAATATATGTACCATGCATAAATATCCAAATTAATAAATATCTATTATTAACTATAAATATCTATACATATTAAATAATTCACATCCCATGCATGCACAATAATTCACCCACCAACATGCAAATATTTACACAACACACCAAGCATGTAAAAAGAACTCACAATATAATTTATGAAAAGGGAAATAATTAGAAAAGGGGGAAAAATTACTCACACAACTAGGTGCACTGCGGCACGCCGACGGAGGCTCCGACGGAGGCGTACGGGGCCGCGGAGGGTGTCGTTGGATAGAGCAACTCGCCGTGAAGAGCGTGGGGTGCGTTCGTGCTCGCCGATGGCGATCAACGGCATCCCGCGGAGAGCCCGAAAGTGACTCGGAGTAGGATTTTGCCGCACATGCAATGAAAACTCTCCTTCAAAATAAATAAAAGCAAACCCAAATAAAATACTTCTCTTTAAGAGGTTACATAATATATATAGCATCCATAACAATTATATATATATATATATACACACATGTATCTTAAATAATAAAAGAGCAACAAGGATGAAGGCTCACCTGGCTGTGGTTGTTGAAGTCGGCCAGTGCAACACACCCACCTACACACACTCTCTCACAATAATTAAAAGGTAACATAGATGAATATAAATGTATAAATATAAATACATAGGTGAAAAATGAATGGAGAAGGGGAATAAAGCTCACAGCCAATGGAGGCGTGTAGACCTGGGCTACTGCGCCAGTGCTCGGGGCTGTCGCGCACGGAGGCTGGATGTGTGAGCGGTGGCCTGGATGAGGTTAAAATCAAGTGGTGGAGGGGATCCAGCTTGCATGCTCTGCCGGGTCTCGCCGTGGAGGAGGACGCGGAGGCTACCGGACGACGACGGAGGATAGAGCTTGAGACAAGGACTCGGTTGTATGGTTGTTCGGAGCCGCGATACGACGGAGGGAAGGGAGGCGGCCAGCTGGTGGCTGGATCTCGCCGGAGGTGGTCCGGCTAGGGGAGGAGGCGCCGGATCCGGGGTGCTGTCGTCGCCGGGCTGCTGCCGCGCAGGGAGGAGGACGCCGGCCTGGTTTGCTCTGGCGCCAGCGAGCAGGGAAGGGGGCGCTGCGGATCTGGGAGGGGTGCGGCTGATTTGGTGATTGGAGGAATTAAGATGGAGGTTAGGGATTTGTTTAGGTTAGGGTTAGAAGATAGGATTATTTATATAAGTTGTATTGGGTTTGGGTTGATGGATGGGATCCAAATTGGAAAAAGGGTATTGGGTATATGGTTTAGGCCTGGGCTGTTTGCTGGGCTTAACAAACAAAAAAAAGAGATGAGAAGGAATGATGAAAATGACTTGATGGGTTGGGCTCCTATGGGCTTTATTCGGATCAAGACAAAAATAAAAATGATAGAGATTCAAGGTATGACTTGGTAGGATGGGCTAATGGGCTAGGGAAAAATGAAAAGGAAAAAGAATAGCACCAATAGCATATTAATATTAATTATATTAACAATAACAATAATAATGATAGTGATGATAATAATAATACACCAACAATGATAATAACCATGACTACATATTAATACAGACTTAAAATAATTTTCATATTTAATATATTAATAATCATGAGAAGAAGTATTTTATTAAGTTAATAAAATAATTAGTAAATCAAAACAAATACTTTAGAAAAATGGAAATACAGTATTATCAAGTAGGGGTTATTACAAGATTTAAAAGAGAAAAGGGAAGAAAAAACTTGGCTAACATCCTACTAAGTGCTCCCGCTAATCATACTAAACTTTTGATGATTGCCTCACATTGGATCCTTGGCAACTTACAGAGCTTAATAGGAAGGCTTTCACGGCATGGCCCATAAGATTTGATTCACATCCAAACTATCTTGCATCAACAAAAATCATAAAAATTAAGTATGAAATGATATAGAATAAGAGTTAAATCCATCATCATGAGCCATCAGTGACTCTTGCAATAACGAGGCTTATTCAATGCTATTAGATTCACGTGGATTACAATCAAAAAATAATTAGTAGGTTAGTGGGTAGTAGTAATTAGCCATGAGAGAAGAAATTAGCTATTCATTAGAAAACAAAGAAGAATAAAAACGATGAAGAGAAAGGAGAAATTCGTTCATAAATTGTCACTGTCTAATATAAATCCCTCTCTTTTTCTCATGAGTCTCTCTCTCTATTCTGATCATAAGGTAGAATAAAATTCAGAAAAAAGAGGAAAAATAAAGAGATTACAATGGTAAAAAACTAACTAATAAGAAAATCCTAGCCCTAAATAAATGAAAATCCTAGTCTAAACTCTACTTTTTGCGTTCTGTACTCTGCCTCTGGTAGGGTATTTATAGGAGAAACCGAGTGCCCCAAACACGTTGAAGTTGTGGACCAAATCTTTGCTCCAACAGAACTGGATTGCCACGGAATCGCGGCTTTTGTCGCATTTTCATGGCAAAACCAGCTCCGTTGGAGCAGCTTTTGTGCGTTAATATCTTCTGTTTCAGTTTTTCTAATTCTCTGATAGGATTGTCTTTGAATCACTGGATTTAAGAATATTCTTACTGATTTCATGAGCTAGAAAATTAGATCTTTAAAAAACCGAATTATTTGAAATATTTTTGGGTTTTTCTTCTCCTTATCCATTAATTACAACGTGCACACCATTAAACAATAAAATAATTAAAATAGCAGAGTTTTATTATATTTTATGAGAATGTGACATAAAATATGCAATATACGTGAATGATCAATGTCGCTAAAGTGAGACATATTAATATATTTATACATATATAAATATATATGAATGAGTGCGTAGAGGGGATAATCAGTTAGTTAAAATCTCACGATTGGTATAGCAACCTACATGTGTAGACTATTACTGATTATACTTAATTAGAAAATATATGAGTAATATGATAAGGCTAGATACTGATAATATGAGCAGGAAATTGACTGATACAATTAAAGTAAATAAATCACTATAGTGTTAGCTTGTGACTTATATACATGCATCCACAAATGCAATGAATCACATTCATGTCCTTAAAAATGGGATTGATAAGCTGGGGAACAAAAACTATAATACTTGGTTGATGTTTCGTATTGTTGATAAATTAGTTGTTATCTGCCTGTTGCATTCATGCATATTAGAAGAAGGGGCCTAGTAGGAGCGGTAGGAGAGGAAGACAATGTTATACATACACACACACACACACACACACACATACACACACACACACACACACACACACACACACATATAAAATGGAGGAAGGGGCTGGGCAGGAACCGGTAGGAGGGGGAAGATGGGGAATCTCACACTTTATTTTTGGTTATGTATACATGTGAATAATATATGATATGTATCTCACTAAGTATGATATGTGAATGATGAGAATTATGATATTGATTATGTGATATACAAGTATGTTTGTGATAATTATATTATCTGAATGGATAACCTACAATTATGAAAGTGTGATTATGATTGGCGTACTCTATACTTAACATAGGAGATATGTGTGTGATACGTGCAATGAATACATAAGATGAACTAGATAATAAACTATAATTAACTAAGAAAAGATTTTACTGGATTAATAGACCCTGTAATATGTAAAATGAAAACTTAAGAAAGTTAAAAAAAATCAATAACCAATAGAGTCGAACCATCCTCGAAGATTATAGAGACTATTGTCCTAACTATTATATCACGGAATATCATCAATTTTCTGTCTCTTTTGTTTTTTCAGACTTGCCTTATTACTTGGACCATCATGCTTCTTATTGATTATGTTTACCATCTCCTGATTTGTTTCTGACTCTACTCACTGAGCTATCGAGCTCACTCTCTTCCAGTTTCATATTTTTTAGGTCATGGTGAGGCAAAGGCCCAGTTTAAGGCTTTGGACATTCCATCGGGAATTTTTGTTGAAAGAAAAAAATACTGAAAATGAAATTATGTGTTACTGGTAATGTTTCTTACTGTATATGTTCATAACTTTATTTGATGTATATTTGTAGCATGAGTTAGACTGTGATGATTATGATGAGTTGGATTTATAGATAGTTTTATATTATATTGTGGATGCCGAGATGGGTACTCTCGAGTATATATTTACTGTGGATATTGGTAGAGAGAATATTTGCTTGATGAATTTGATAAGTATGCAATGTCAAGCCAAAATAAACTAAGATTTTTGAGATGTTATTATATGATAGTTGAACTCTGGCGGCATGGTCTTTTTTTTGATCATAAATACGTTGTGTGAGCCAAATTATTATATGAAATATAAGTAGGCCGTTGTGAGCCGAAATTGTTATACTTGTATCATAGCAGACTCATATTTTTAGGGGAGCTGCTGTCAAAATTTTCAAGAAATTAGAGATGATTATAATAATTCTTGAGCAATAAGTATGTTTATGGTACTTGAGGATATTAGAAACTTAGACCGTTAAACTAATTACCCTGTAGGGTGAATGGTGCATAATGCATATGCATACTAGTTCTGAAATCTTGATCCCCCAATATAAAACTCTTTGTATAACTAAAAATTCTATTATTCCATAATTTGGATTAATAAATAACTAATAAATACATTAAAACAAACAGAAAAAGCTTCATTCTGCTGAATTAATGGAAAAAACTTTCAAGAAAAAATAAGAAATTACATCAAACTTAAAAATCTTATATTAAAACAATGTTATATCAAATTAGAACTACTCCAACATATATAAAATCACAAAGATTACAAGAACCCCTATTTTTTGGGGAAATTTTTAAAAAGATAAATCCCTCTCAAGCTGCTACTTTAGCTTCTCCATCTCAACTCTCAGTTTTTCATTTCATACACAGCACAAACCACATTTCTCAGATTCTTTCTTCTCATTATCACAAGCATCCAACAAATGTAGGATTACAAATTTGGATTTGGGTGTATGGGGATCCTTCCACTCAAAAAACATGCATTTTTCATTCATCACCTTTAGGGTAGCTTCATAAGCGCCGACTCGGGTTGCTCTTGGTCCATGAAGTGCATAGTGAACAGTTGATTCCACAATAGCATGACAAAAACCCTCTCTAATTGGTCTCCTCCCATGAATCATCTTCAACTTCAGGCAGGCTGCTACCTGTATTCTTGTACACCAATTGGAAGAGAACATTGGAGGGGGAGATAAAAAATAAATGGAAAAAGAGAAATAAGATGAGGTGAGGTAAGGGTAGTTGGATACTGGTGAGGTGACAGGCTTGGGTGGTGAGGGGATTAAATAGACTGAGTGAGGGGATTTTGGTCCAAGTAAAAACATGTGACACACACGTACTAGATGGAGGTTACGTTTGTTTAACTGAAGGGAGCAAGTTGCATGGTTGTTAAATTTAGAGGTATCACTTTGATTCAAAAAATGTACGGGGTGAAAGTACACCTAAATGGGATGAATAAGTGTAATGCTAATCTAATGGTCAATAATGCGAAAATGTAAAAATTAATAATATGAATGATGCAAATGATCAACTCAAATTAAGAAATGAAGCCGGATTCCCTATGAAGGGATGTAGAACTTCTCCTCTATATTCCTCTAGACAATGTGTTGAGGTGCTCTTGCCTTCTTAATTTAGAGAGTGAAAACTGACAATTATGAATGATGCTAGATATGAATAACGAGTGAAATAAAAACAAAAGCACAAATATAAGCAATTGAAATAAAGTAAGAGTAAGAGAGAAAGTAATCACAAATACAAGAGATTTGTTTCGAGGTTCGAGCATCAAGCTCTACGTCCCCGCCTTCACCACGTAAAGGATTTCATTATCCACTAAGGATCTTTTCACAAGGAGCCTCCACAAAGGAACTATAAGATCTACATAAGATTGGAGTACACAACTTCAACTTCAATCTTCTACACAAGAGATAGCACAAAGCCAATGAGATTTACAAGCTCTTTGTGACCACAAAGATTATAAACAGTTTCCTTTTTACAACTACTTATAGTATTTGATATGAGATGAAGCCTAAGAAGTTTGTGAAAGAGAAAATCAGTTGAAATGAATTAGTTTAAGAGCTGAAAACTTACGAAAATTGATTTTTAAATGAGAGCACTTGAAGTAAGATAACTTGAAATCTTCTCTCTTGAATAAACTTGATTTTTAAAATATTTTCCAAAAACAATTCTTAGTGATCCTCTACAAATGAACCATATATATATGCAAATAATAAAATACTTTTAGAAGAGCCCATTAGGTTATTAAGAGAGAGATTAGACCCAAAACGACCAAATATACCCATTGAGAAAAAAAATTAAAGAAACAAATTTTCAAAAACTAGTTGTTACTGTAGCTTGACAGAACTTTGGTGGACCGCTCGGTCGATCGGTAATTCAAATAGTTTGAACTAAACATTGACATCAGTCGATCGCCTAGTCGACCGATCTCAACCGAGACCAAGATAGTGCCAGTCGGTCGACTACCCGACCGACCGCTAGGTTTGCCGGTTTGACCGGTCGGTCGACCGCAAACATGCACAGCATACACAGGCTAAGGCCATATGTGGCCCCGAGGTCCGATCGATCGCCCGGTCGACAGACCTAGCCTATAAACATATTTTTAGGTAAATTTTGAATTTAAACATATTTTAAATATTTTATAATAGTTAGAAAAATATTTTG
Organism: Agave tequilana; assembly: GCA_038442645.1. Classification (NCBI taxonomy): domain Eukaryota; kingdom Viridiplantae; phylum Streptophyta; class Magnoliopsida; order Asparagales; family Asparagaceae; genus Agave; species Agave tequilana. The sequence goes on along the minus strand of JAVJIF010009650.1, from coordinate 44,326 downwards.
GCAATATATAGGCTTTTGGATACATGATAGAAATAGGATATATAAATTTGATAAAACATAGGACATACATCAAACTCCAAACCTTGTAACATATCAAAGTGAGGAAAACTAGATATTAAAACTTGTATTTTGTATGTGTGACTTCTTGAACATCAATTCTATACACTATACTTTAAACATACTATTTTCTTACATAGGTTCTACATGTCTTCAAGCAGTCTTCTAGTGGGCTTCTCTAAAGAGTCAATCTTGATTGTCCTAACTTGAATCTTATCCTTGAGTGAACTTGAGACTTCAATACCTTTCTTTAAGGAAGATGAATCTTCTTGAGCCCTGAAAATTACTTAAACACTTGAACTTGATTAGTACTAAATAACTACATAAGTTTTGTTATCATTAAAATAAGAAACCGGTAATTGTAGCCTTGGGCTGACAATCTCCCTCTTTTTGATGATGACAAAATATATGAGTTATTTAAAAGAATAATATGAAGAGCTTAGTAAAGCTCCCCCTAAAATTATGCTTATTTATCAAGTTCAATCATTGATGACTAAAGAATGTGACAATTAAAACGAGTTATCATATTCACAAAGGTATAGATTAAATATGAAAAATCATGCATAAACATACCAACCTCCATCTATGCCTCTAACCACCAAATGGCTATGCAACAAGGCATACAAGCATGAAATAGAGGTAATAGAAAGTAGTAGCTAAATAATAAATCTTTAACTCATAAATCTCTTCAATTACTAATTAATTAATAAATCTCAAATATTAATTTTAACACAAAACATGAATGCCAATTGGAAAATTAGAAATACCAATTAAAAGCATAAGTATAGATATCAATTTGAAAAATAATAACAAAAGAATAAAAATACCAAGTGAAATAACTCATAAATCTTCTTCTCCCCCTTTTTGTCATAAATTAAAAAGCGACTCATAAACCAAATAATACCAATAAAATGAGCATTGAAAGTCTACCATTGTTGATATCAATTTTATTTGAAAATGAGCTAAATCTTACAAATTTAAAGTAATCAACAAAGCATAAATACCAAAAAAAATTTAAAAAATTTATGGTTCCACAATGCAAACATTCAATTCACTACAATTAAAAAAATCTATTAAAATCAAGTGGTTTAGTAAAATGTCTGCTAATTGAAAATCAGTAGAAACGTAATCAATCTTAATATCTCTTTTCTCGTAATGATCCCTAAGAAAGTGATATCTAATCTCTATGTGTTTGGTCTTACTATGTTGATTTGCATTCTTGGTCATATGAATAGTACTAGTATTATTAAAAAATATTTTAATATGGTTAAAATGTAAATCATAATCGAGGAGAGTATGTTTCATCCAAAGAACTTGTGCACAACAATCCCCGACCACAATATACTCCGTCTCGGTGGTTGAGAGGGTTACGAAATTTTGTTTCTTGTAAGACCATGAAACAAGATAATATTTTATAACTTGACAAGTTTCACTAGCGCTCTTCCTATCCACTCTACAACCGGTATAGTCGGCATCTGAAAAACTCGTCATTGAGAATTGTCCGATTTTTGGATACCACAAGTTCATTTCAATAGTGCCTTTAAGATATCTAATAATACATTTTATGGCAATTAAGTGAGACTCTTTAGGATAAGAATGAAATCTAACACATAGATATACACTAAACATAATATCCAGCCTACTAGCCATCAATAAAGCAAACTACCAATCATACTAGAATTTAATGTCAATATTTTTACCTTGTTCATCTTTATCAAGCTTCATTGTGGTAGCCATGGGAGTCTTGCATCTCTTTGCATCTTCAAGCCTAAATTTCTTGATAAGCTCTCAAGTATACTTGGTATGATTGATGAAGATCTCATCACCCCTTTGTTTGATTTGGAGTCTAAGGAAATAGTTGAGCCCCCCATCATACTCATTTCAAACTCTTTCTTCATGCATGATTCAAAATCCTTACAAAAATTTTTCATTAGTAGATCCAAAAATAATATCATCAATATATATTTGCACTATTAAGAAATCATCATCTACATGCTTTGTAAATAAGGTAGTATCAACTTTGCCTTTAACAAAACCATTTAAAATAAGAAAAGTACTCAATCTTTCATACCAAGCTCTTAGAGTTTGTTTTAAACCATACAAAGTCTTTTCAAGTTTAAAAATAAAATCCGGATGTGTAGGATCAACAAACCTCGAGGGTTGTTCGAACATACACTTCCTCTTCAATAAAACCATTCAAAAATGAACTTTTAACATCCATTTATAAAAGCTTAAAATCTTTAAAAGAAGCAAAAACAAGTGTCATCCGTATGGCCTCAAGCCGTACTACAGGTGCAAAGGTTTTCTAAAAATCAATTCCTTCGATTTGGGTGTAACCTTGGGCCACTAACTTAGTTTTATTCCTAATAATATTTTCTGACTCATCCAACTTATTCTTAAAGATCCTTTTAGTACCAATAGTTGGTCTATCACGAGGTGTAGGAACAAGCTGCCAAATTAATTGAGCTCTTCTGACATGGCAAGCAACCAATATAAGTCGCCCTCAGTTTCGAAGATGTTTTTGGGCTCAATATGAAAATTGAATGCAAAATAGCCACAAATATCATGGAGTTTGGAGCGAGTAATTCCCTTTTGGATACAACTAATAATGAGGTCCTTGGGATGGCTTGTAACATATTTTCAATCCTTTAGAAGTGGTTGTGTTAGCTCCACTTCAACATCTTGGACTTCTCCATTTGTATCATCCTGAAGCTTTTCTTCTTCGTCTTTTGCCGGTGAATCTTTCTTAGAAATCTTTTCAAAGTCTTCACCGAAAGAATTAATCTCCACAATATTCTTCACATGAGAGTTAGATTCTTCAAACTTAACATGCATAGACTCTTCAAAAATCAAGATTGACCTATTAAAAACTCTATAAGATTTACTAGTGTTTGAGTATGCAACAAAAATAGCTTCAAAAGATTTGGATCAAACTTGCCTAAATTACTTTTGGTATTAAAAACAAAACATTTGCAACCAAAGACTTTAAAATAGGAAACATTTGATTTTCTCAAATAGTAAATCTCAAAGGGAGTTTTAATTGAATTTTTATAAAAATAAATTCAATTTTCAATGTAACATGAAGTGCTATGGCCTCGGCCCATAAATATTGAGTGAGTACATATTCACTAATCATTGTCCTAGCCATTTATTAAAGAGTACGATTCTTCCTTTCAACGACTCCATTTTGTTGTGGAGTTCTCGAATAAGATAATTCATGTTTAATTCTATTTTCTTCAGAATAGGTGACAAAGAATGGTTTGTGAATTCACCACCTCTGTCACTCCTTATGCGTAAAATCAGAAAATCTTTTTCTTTTTTCAACTCTTTTTCTAAAATCATGAAAATGTGAAAAGGCTTCATCTTTATGTTCTAAAAAAAGCCCTTGTGAATCTAGAGAAATCACCAACTAAAACAAAAACAAACGATTACCACTAAGACTTTTGGTTTTAGTTGGGCCAAACAAATTCATGTGGATTAACTCTAAAGATCTAGTTGTCATGATATCCTTGATTGTTTTGAAAGAGAACTTGGTTTGTTTCTCAAGTTGGCACGCATCACAAATGCGGTTCTTTTCAAACTTCAACCAAGGAATACCTTTCACCAAATCTTTAGAATTAATTCGGGATCAATGATCAAATGAAATGTGGCTAGTCTCCTATGCCCTTACTAAGAATCTTCATTAAAAATATTCAAACAAGTGGCATTGCAATCTAAATTAAGCATGTCAATAATATAAATATTATTTTCATGAAAATTGAAAAGAACACAAGTATTTGTTTTCTTATCTAAAATGTCACAAGAGAAATCATCAAAAATAATTTTGAAACTTTTATCATAAAGTTGGCTAATGCTCAAAAGATTATGCTTAAGACCTTCAACTAAAACAACATTCTCAATTAAAGGAGATGAGCAAAACTTGATGTTACCTATACCAACAATTTTGTCCCTTGAATCATCCCCAAAGATGACAGTTCCATCTTCATGATACCTTGATAGCGTTGCAAAGTTGTTGATATCCCAAATCATGTATCTTGAGCAACTACTATCAAGATACCACCTCTCCCTACATCTTAGAGCCTTAGTGCGTACCTGCATTAAGCAATAAGTTTGTTGATTTTGGTACCCATACTTTCTTGTATCCAAAAGTGCTAGTTTTTGAAGCCAAACATGATCATTAGAAGCATTTATGCGATCATAACAAAACTTAGTTAAATGACTTTTTCGACCACAATAGGTGCATGTGTACACCTTGCCATAAAGAAATGCATGATGTTTTTGTACAAGATGAGCATGTGAAATATGAGTATGTTTAGTATGTGTGGCATGATGTGAATGAGATTGTGTGTGAGCATACAGATCATGACTTACATGTTGTGCTTGTGATTGTGATGGAGTGTAAGCATGATGGTGTGTGTATGAAACATGATATTTCCTTTGAGTTTGCCTGTTTGGAAACATAACATCTAATCTAGTCTTATCAAATTCACACTTTTTTAAAATATTTCTTAAAGTATTAATTTTGTTTCTCAAAGAGAAAATCTCATTTTCATCAATAATAGGAAATTTAGTCTCACAGGAAACTGTGTGTACATCAAAATCCTTTTGTGTGTTTTGAAGAGCGAAAGATAAAACTTCTTTTTCTTTGGAAAGTACAACTATTTGATTTTAGAGAAGTTCATTTTTTTTCATTTTCAATTTTTTTGAGAAAATCATAGTTGTTAGACAGCTCTTCAAAAGTTTCACTCAATTCATCCATAAAAAGTTCACATTCATCAAGATAAGATTCAGATGTTATCTTGGGTGTGTTCTCATTTGTCATGAAACACACATGGTCCATGTCAACCTCCTCTTCTGATTCTCTCTGAATCCCATGTTTTTTTAAAGCTTTCTTCTTATATGGCTTCTTGAAGATTGTGGGCTTTGCTGTGTTCTCCGGGCAGTCGGCAATGACATGTTTGGGTTTCTGACAATTATAGCAAACAATATTCTTGTCCTCCTTGCATTGTCATCTTTTTCGTTTGTTGATTTTGGTCTTGTTGTACATTCTTCTTACATTTTAACTAGGAGGAGAAGATCTTAATTATCTTCTTCTTCATCTTCGTCGGAAATGGTATAAGTGGACTTGAAGGCTAGCATCTTCTTCTTTTATGGTGCCTTCTCTTCTCTTACTTTCCTCCATCTTATGGGTCTTCAGATTGCCAATAAGATCGATGAACTTTATATCTTCTTTATTATTTGGCTCCTTCAAAGTTGTAGCTTTCACTTCCCATGATGGTGAAAGAGCTGGATGATTTTTCTTACCTTTTAGTCATTGTCAATTCCATCACCTAAAGAAGCAAGACCATTGGTGATTTTAGTAAATTTGATAATCATGTCATCAATTGATTCATCTTCATTCATAGCAAAATTTTCATATTGGGAATGCAAGATATCAATCTTAACTCTCTTGACTTGTGATGTTTCCTATTGCATGAAAACCAAGTGTAACCAAATCTCATGGACGGATTTGCAATGAATTACGCTAGCAATATCATCATCATTCAAGGCTTGAAGCAATACATAGTGAACTTTTGCATTGGCATCAAATTCCTTAGTAGCAATATCGACTCATGTGTCTTCATCACCATCGGGTACACTAAATGGTTTACTTACCACCTTTTCAACCTGACTTTCTAAGGATTGCAAGAAAACAGTCATTATAGAAAAGTTAAGGCCATCAAACTTGGGTGGAGTCTTGATTCCTTCGGCCATGTAAATTAGTATAGTGAACAAGCAAATAAGTGATTAGCTAGTGAATCTCTCTAAGGTAGTTAAACAAAAACTAGAGTACAAATCTCTGATACAAATTGAAAGTACATCTAGAGGGGGAGAATAGGTGTATTGCTAATCTAATTATCAATAATGTAAAAATGTAACAATTAATAATATAAATGATGCAAACGGTCAACTCAAATCAAGAAGTGAAGTCGGATTCCCTATAAAGGGCTCTAGAATTTCTACTCTATATTCCTCTAGACAATGAGTTGAGGTGCTCATTGCCCTCTTGATTTAGAGAGTGAAAACTGACAAGTATAAATAATGCTGATATATGAATAGCAAGTGAAATAAAAGAAAAAACACAAGTGTAAGCAATTGAAAAAGAGTAAGATTAAGAGAGAAAGCAATCGCAAATAAAAGAGATTTGTTTAGAGATTCGAGCACCAAGTTCTACGTCCGCGCCTTCACCGCGTGAAGGATCACACTATCCACTAAGGATCTTTCCACAAAGGAACCTCCACAAAAGATCTAAAAGGTCTACATAAGATCAGAGTACACAACTCCAACTCTCAATCCTCTACATAAGAGGTAGCACAAAATCAATGAGGTTTAAAAAACTCTTGGTGATCACAAACAATCCCTTTTTACAACTTCCTATAGTATTTGATGTGAGATTTTAAGCTCAAGAAGTTTGTGAAAGAGAAAATCAGTTGAAATGAATTAATTTAAGAGCTGAAAACTTGTAGAAATTGGTTTTGAAATGAGAGCACTTGAAGTAAGAAAACATAAAATCTTTTCTCTTGAATAAATATGATTTTTCAAATATTTTCCAAAAAACAATTCTTAGTAATCCTCTACAAATGAACCCTATATATAGGAAAATAATAAAACACTATTAGAAGAGCCTATCAGGTTATTAAGAGAGAGATTAGACCTAAAAAGAACAAATATACCTGTTGGGAAAAAAAATCTAAAGAAACAGATTTTCAAAAACTAGCCGTTATTGTAACTTGACAGCACTTCGGTCGATTGCCCGGTCGACCGGTAGTTTAAATAGTTTGAACTAACCGTTGACGTCTGTCGACCGCCCAGTCGACTGATCTCAACCGAGATTAAGCTAGTGTCAGTTGGTCGACCGCCCGGCGGACCGCTAGGTTTGCCGGTCGGTCGCCCGACAAACATGCACGGCATGCATAGTAAGGCCATATATAGCCCCGAGGCCCAGTTAACCGACCTAGCCTAAAACCATATTTTTGGTAAATTTTAATTTAAACTTATTTTTAATATTTTATAATAGTTAGAAAAATGTTTTGGCAATACATAAGCTTTGGGATACATGATAGAAATAGGATATTAAATTTGAAAAAATATAGGACATGCATCAAACACCAAACCTTGTAACATACCAAAATGAGAAAAACTAGATATTAAAATTCGTATTTTGAAAACTTGTATTTTGTGTGTATGACTTCTTGAGCATCAATTCTATATAATATACTTTAAGCATATTATTTTCTTACATAGGTTCTATATGTCTTCGAGCAATTTTCTAGTGGGTTTCTCCAAAAAGTCAATCTTTATTGTCCTAACTAGAATCCCATCCTTGAGTGAACCTGAGACTTCAATACCTTCGTTTTAAGGAAGAAACACTTTGATTCTTGTTGAACCCTGAAAAATAATTAAACACTTGAACTTAATTAGTACTAAATAACTACATAAGTTTTGTTATCATCAAAACAAGAAACTGTTAATTGCAACCTTGGGCCAACAAGGAGTATATTTGTAAACGGACCATGAAAGTTTAGGGTATTTTTTGAAACTATTTTTTTGCAATGTTTAACCATTTAAATATTGAAAATTTAGTCATTTCTAAAAAACTTAGGCAAGTTAATATAATCAAACTAAAATATTCTATCTTATTCTAAACAGGGTTAAACATTTAAGAATTAGATGATCTGAAGATTAAATTCTAATATCAATTATTTGAGAGTATACTTCTAAGCACCAAAGATTTTGGAGGAAACTATCTAAATAACCCATTATTATTTATTATTAACTCAAAACGAACTACGTATTTATAGATTTTATGGTTGGAGCTGTAGCCCTATCCTACGTTCTCAAAAATTATTTATATATGTATCAGTATTTTCAGTTTTACTTGATAAATTGTACATTGGTAATCCAAACATGAATGGATATTTTATGATCCAAGTAAGAATCCGACCCATTTTCTTACTTTCCACTCTCCAATTGCCACCTCACCATCATCGGGTTGTGCCGATCGAGCTTCTATTTAACGTCAACAGTTCCTGCGGAACAGTTGGCTACAAAGGCCTAGGAAACTTCAGTTGAACCCCTCAAATGTAGAAGACTCGCTTTGGTTGTGGTGTGGCGTAAAGTTTAACCTCCTCACAAGCAACAAACCTTGTCAAGCACAATTTTATTTTTTCACTTTATTTTGCAGAATGATTTTAGCTGACCGGACTTGAGGATAAGGAGAAGAAATCTACACTTATCAGAGACAGGGTGATGCTGCTTTATAAATAATATTATTTGGATCAAATGTGTTCTATAAATAATACTATTAGGATAAGAACTTGGGAACGATATGATTAAGTTAATCTATTAAGAAGCTTAAGATCACAAGTTGCTGATTCTAAATTTATCATGGAGATAAAATGTGTTCTATAAATAATATTATTTGGATAAGAACTTGGGAAACATATGATTAAGTTAATCTATTACAAAGCTTAAGACAACAAGTTGCTGATTCTAGATTTATCATCTCGATTATCTGCTTTCATGAATCAAAAACTGATTTTCAAAATGATTACATAAGCAAGTGTCGTTGCAGCTAAAACTCTTTGCAATGAGTGTTATGGTTCAAATGAAACTTACACCAGGCTATGATCTATATTTAAGAGGGGAAAAAAGGTCACATATGAACTTTAGTTGTTACCATTCTCTCAATTTCTAGGTGTTGGCAAGCTTCTTGAGAATTTTAGTCCTATATACAAAAGGAAAAAAAATAATAATAATATCTTTATTTTGTCTCTAATGTTGCGCGCGCGGTGCAACAACCTCTCTGAGGAATCCACACCAAACATAGATAGACGCAGCCGGAGATATACCCAACACGACAAGAACAGAGAAACAATAGAGAAAACAAATCAACACAGTATTTAACGAGGTTCGGCAATTTGCCTACGTCCTCGGGGCAAGGGAGAGAGATTTATTGATTCAACAATCAATACAAGATAATACAGAGGGACACTTTCAAGGATTTCCAGTGGTACAATACATGAGGGCTTTAACCTTATTTATAGCCACAGAGTCCCAGAGATTTAGGAAACCCTGATTGGATTCGACCAAAAACAGAAAAGGAGTCTGAACTAGAAAGGAGACAAAACGCGTCTGTGTCGACCGGGGGTCGACCGACCCTTATCCTCGGTCGACCGGCCTGGTCAACCCGGTCCAACCGCGAGCGAGAGCTGCCTTTCAATCGGTCGACCGGGCCATGTCTGTGCACGTCGTGCACACGGGACCGGGCGCGGGTACGGGGGGCTCCTGTCCAGGCCTGCTTCAATGCCGTTCTCGCTCCCTTTAACTTCTGGTCTCTGTGTTATCTTCTTTTATCTTTTTTATCTCCTCTCTCCCTACAATTCTCCACTTCGGCGAAGATTTTTCAAATCTGAGCCGAACTCCAACGAACACCGAGTGAAATCGACACACGATCTCAGCGAAATTGACACACGATCTCGGCTTGCGCTCTGAACGAAATTGACACACGATCTTGGTGAAATTGACACACGATCTCGACGAAATTGACACACGATCTTGGATTGAGCGATCCGAACGAAATCGACACATGATCTCAGTGAAATCGACACACGATCTCGACTTAGCCAACAGACAAAATCTGTTCCTTCAATCGAATCGCCAGTAAACATACAATTGATTTCCATTGTTCTGACTAGATTCAAATTGAGTTTGTTGTTGTTACATGCAACTCTCACCAAACTCCAATATCAATTGTAAGTTTCCAACTTCAGCTCCGCTATCTAAACCGAATGCATCATACATGCCTTCCCATCACTTCACTGAGAAATACCTACAAGCTGACCAACAAACGTGTCTCCAACTCAACAACTTAATGGAACTTTATTCCAAATGATCTCAAGAAGAGCCCATCATGAGCCAACACTGACTCTCCAATTGACTGGCTCTCTCCAGCCCACATGTCTTCGAGACGGTCCAACCAAATCTGAGTAGAGCACACCAAACATCATCATCGGCTTCAACAAACTGGATGCACACCCCCTATGCAAGCTTGACTATCTTCATGCCAGAAGATTAAACGTTCATTGAGATCACAAACACTTCACCTCTACGTGAAGTCCAACTCTTAACCTCTACGTGAAGTCCAAACAGCTTCTCGAGAACCTAAATACACCAAATAGCTTCATACGGGTTGCATCACTAAGTGGTTGCGCCTTTACGGCTGCCTACGTACCTTGCCTAAGGGATCAAGCCAACCGTAGTAGTTCATTAAAATGAGCTCTATCAAGCTCAAGTACTTGTGACTGAATCTTCAGTAGCGAACCAATATGGCTGAGTCATATGAACCTCCTCACTATCATCATGAAGAAACAACGGCCTTCAACTTGAGTTTGTCGCGGTCACAAATTTGAGATTCATGCTTCTTCATGCACTTCATGGTTTTATCTTGGTTCCAATGGCTGCAAATAATTCGACATTCTCATCAATGTCGTCAACTGTTCAGCATCAAACTGGCTACATGATCTTCACCAGTGTCACCTCTGGTGAAGTACTTACTGATACCGAACCAACTGGAGATGGTGGAGTATCATCAACCTCCACCCGCTGCGATACTTCCTTGGTCTTCGTTCTCTCCACCTGCTGAGAGATAGTAGACTTCAATACTGAAGTCTCATCAAACGTGATATGCTGACTTAACATGATCTTCTTATTTTCGGGGTCCCATAATCTATAGCCTTTCATATTTCTTTTGGTACCTAAAAATACAAACTTCTTTGCTCACGGATTCACCTTACCTTTGGCACTAAAGTAGGCCGGACTTCCAAATTCTCGCAGCAAACCATGATCTTGAGCAGCTTCTCAGACCAAACTTCTAGTGGGAGTTTTACCTCCTATCGCAGTCGATGACAATCTATTTATGAGATGGCTAGCATACACAATCACCTCAGCCTAAAACGATTTGTCTAATCATGCATTAGACAACAAATACTGAGCCTTCTCCAGCAAGGAATGGTTTATCTCCTTAGCCAACTCATGTATTCCATCTGTGAAGTGAGTACCAATACCAGTGTTCTGGCCAAATTATAGGAATTGGTTTTTGTATCTTTCAATATTATCAATTTGTAGCTCCTTGATCTTCCTACCAATCTGCTTCTCTATCATATCCTTCCACTTCACCAACATATCTAGGGCATCACACCATTGTCTTATGGGATATCCAACAATGCCTAGATAAATTTTTAATAAAAGAGACAAAGTACCTATGACCTCCAAGCGATGCAGTCTTAACATGTCTCCAAATACTTACGTGAACACAATCAAGAAGACCTTCAGAGTGGTGAGTAGTGGTGCTGAATTTCACCTTCTTCTTGTCCAGAATGTCATGTTCACCAATTTCAAGTTGCAAGTAGATGCACCTTCTAATGATCTTTTCTTTGCAGAGCTAGCAAAGACTTTTCACCTCCGTGTCCTACCCTCATCTGCCAGACCTTTGTGCAAATTATCTAAAGAAATAGAAGTCTCCACCTGACCTATAACTATACTATCCTTCAAGTAATAGATATTATTCCGATGGACACCCTTCATAACCACATTGAGCCTTTGGTCATCTTGAGAGCACCATCTCGTATAGATACCACAAGACCCAACATTTCCAAAGCACCAACAGAGATAAGATTCCTTTGAGTTGAGGTACATACCTCGCTCCTTCAATTCTCGTACTATCCCATCATTCCTCTTTAAAACAGATTGTACCCTTCCTTCTATATTACATAGATGATCATCACCCATGACAACGAAACATTATCTAGCTTCTCAAAGCTAGAAAACTATAGTCCCTGTTCAGGTACACATGATAGGTAGCTCCTGTATCTAAGATCCACTCAGCATTAAAACAGTAGGAGTAGTTGTTGGCCCAAAGGCCTATCACCCTAGTTTTGATGATGATCAACTCATGAAGTTATATTTACTAATGATCTTGTGTTTAATTAGTGACAGATTCATTATCAAGATCTTAGTAGGTGCATAGCTCAACAAAGGATAAAATATCAAGATTTGGAGCTAGCACGGTGTGATCCAAGGAGCTTTTGGATCAAGCTTGGACCAAGTCAAGAAGATGAGAAGCCTTCAAGTGAAGACTTCAAGAAGATGAAGACTTGTGTCTAGGTATAAGATTTTGTTTTTATTTTTAGTTAAAAATGTAAAGGATAGATAGTTGATGGATTGCTCAAGTTCATATCACACACACACACTCTTGATTTAATTGTTTTCATAAAAGATTTTGGTTTTACAAAAGATTTTTCATTTTGGAAAAATATAATTTTGGTTTTTGGTATTTCTCATATTCATATCTTCAAACCAAAACCAAGTTTAGAGCTTTATGACAAAAACATAGATATTGTATTATGATTGTGTAGTGGATCATATCCATACCACTATGCCTTAAAAGTATATCTTGTTTTTGCATTAGATGAAGATTTGGAAAAATATGTTTTAGAAAATATGTTTTAGAAAAATACAGTTTTTATCATGGGCCAAATATTTCCAAGTTACAAAAATAGTCCAATCTTTTATAACATGCCTTGATTTTGTACAAGCATGTTTGTATATCAAAGTATATGGTTGGTTAAACTATTTTTGTAGATTTTTATGTATTTTATGGGATTTTTATATGAGCCAAAAAGACAAACTTTTTATCCCAGAAAAACTGTTTCAGGCTTCAGCCAAGTCGACTAGTCGACCTAACTAGTCGACTATACCTGAAGTCGGTCGAGGGCCGGTCGACCGACGTGCACAAACGTGCACGCCTGTGTGTACTGGTGGTCGGTCGACGTGCCGGTCGACCGCTCCAGAGAGCAGTGCTCTCTGGAAAGTTCGGTCGACCACACGGTCGACCGTGGCTCCAACGTCAGAAATCCGACCGTTGGCGGTCGACCGGGCCGGTCGACCAGCAGTACTGACAGATCCCAACGGCTATATTTTTCTGGCCTATAAATTGGGGGGTCTTGTCATTGTTTTGTCACAAGATTTTGGAGTCTCTTAGAGCCAGTTTTTCCCAGACTTTTAAAAGGTTTTCTCCACAAATTTGAGTACAAATACTTCCAATCTAAGGGGAAGAATTTATCAAGAGTGTAAAAGAGATTTCTTGAGTTTTCACCCAAGTTTCTTTCCTTACTTTCTCACAATCACTTGAGCTATCCATTGCCTAATCTATCCATAGGATTGTGTTGTGAGAGTTTGTAATTGGTGATCAAAGTGTTGTAGATCACCAAAGATCTTTTCTTTGTTCGTTGAGGAGACGGGCAAGTGTGGTCGTCGTTGTTTTGAGTTCGGTTGCGGACTCAGTTGTTTGAGGTGCGGCCTCGGCGAGCCGGTGGGCTTGCGGTGTACGGGACTAGAGAGTCCGAGGGCTTGTAGGTGTTGCGGCACCGAGGAGAGATCCATTGGGATCTGCATAGTGGAAATCCTTCGTTGTCGAAGGCGGGGTGGGGATGTAGAGGCAAGTGTGCTCGAACCTCGAACCTACCCTTGTGTTGCGATTGCTCACTTTCTCTCTCTTGGTCTCTTTTATATCTTGCATACTTTTATTGTGCTCATCTTTATATGCTAGATATTCATTTGTGCTCATATTGATATACTTGCTTGGGATTGTTGTTAACACTTGTATTCAACCAAGAGAGCCAACGCGGCACCTCAACCATTCAAAGGAATCTAGAGGAGTTTGTCCAGAGCCCTTCACGGGGAATTCGGCAACACTCTTGTGTTATACATAGTGTTTAGTGTAAAAGTTTTTATTTGGTCATATTGCTTTTAGCTTCCGCATTATTTGCATCAATCATCATTAAGTGACCATTAGATTAGCCATCACCTATTCACCCCCCCTCTAGGTGATTTACAATTGGTATCAGAGCTTGGTATTCTGATTTGGTCTAACAACCTAGAGTAAAGATCCTCATTTTTAGGCTAATCAATATTTTGTACACACACCATGGACTTCATGTCACCACCCATGTTTGACATTGTAAACATCATATATGGAAGGTGAAGATGTCTTTGTACCTCAAAGCCTTAGGTTTTCATGTATATCTTGCCACTACTAATAATGCATATTGTATAGATGGTAAGAATTTTGAGGCTAATGCAAAAGCCTTCATGCTATCAAGTCTACCTAGATGATGTTTATTTATCTAGAGTTTCTAACTTTTATTCGGCTTTTTGTAGTTTGGAATACCCTCATCTCCCTTGGCGAAAAAGGATCAATACTATGCGGGGAGCGATTCGGACGTTGGAAGCTGTTGGAAACCTATTTCGATGAAGACGTTCGTGACGATCAAATTCATTTGGAGCTCTACACATGACGAATCAAGAGTCTGACATGATCAAGTTGTGCCAAAGAGGGTTGAGATGTTGTGGTTGTAAAGAAGATATAGCATGTAAAAGCCTTGATACAAACTTACAACACATAGTCCTGTTAGTCGACTTATCCCAATATCAAGTCGACTAATCGTTGTCTAGTCGACTTACCCAAAGTTCAAGTCGACTAAGTTTTGTGTCCTGAACAAACCAACTCTCTGTTTGTCAAATTAGTCGACCAAACAGTAACCAAGTCGACTAATCCATTTTCTAGTCGACTTATAGAAAACACCTAGTCGACTAATCCTTGACTCAGTCGACTATAAAGCAGTTGCAGTCGACTTGAGGTAGTTATCCAGAAAACCTGTTCTGCCAACAGACATATACCTAGTCGACTACTTGCTAAACCTAGTCGACTATAGTGAAAATTTTGCCTAGTCTTAGTCGACTAACTCAGAACCCTAGTCGACTATAAGCAGTTTCTGACTGTTGGACAGTTTCTGTTATCTGATCCTTTTGGCAACATTTTCCAACGCCCATATCATTGAATTGGTCCTATAACTACCCTAACTAACCCTACTCTTCAGCTATATAATAGGGAAGTTATACAAAGGCCAATTACCAAGTTTTTTATTCAGTTTTCAAAAGCCAAATTTCAGAAAACCTGAAAACTGATTTCCTAACTTCTGTTCTTCACCGAAAAGACAATTTCATTAGTGAAGTTCTCTGAAGTTCATCTTTCCTATACAGTTCCTTGTCCACATACACATCTGTACCAAGGCTATAGGAAAAGAGTTGTAAATTCTCAAAGTGTTCATTTGTACACGGGAGGCTTCTTAGTTGAAGAGGCAAGGTTGTACAAGGTGACCATTGTACACAGGAGGCTTCTTGGTTGAAGAAGTAGTTGTACAAAGGTAAAAGGTGTTCTCTTGGTGGAAGAGAAGGTTGTACACATTTGGAGAGGGGATTCGACAAGTGGTGTACATGTTGTATTGATTTTGGGTGGCAAGATCAAGGATAAAGGAAAATCTCAAGCGGGTGGCTTGGGGACTGGATGTAGGTCACAGGGACCGAACCAGGATAAATCTCTTTGTTTGCGTTTGCATTTTCTGAGATTTGTTTTTCTTTACTTGCAAGTTACTTATTTGCTTAACAATTAATCCTTCCTGTCAAGTGTGTGTTGATTTGATTATAGATCCTACATTTGGTATAAGAGCGGGACCAACAGAAGCGACATCTCCAACGTATGCTATATGGTCCAAGGGGATAACCCCTTGAGGTAACTTCCGAATCCGAGGATGAGGATAATAACATGTCATATGATGAGCTATCTACTTTTTGTCAACTATTGCTTGAGGAAATATGACATGATTAAGAAAGAAAATAAAATTTGAAAAAGAATATTGCTTGCATGCATATAGAACAAGATTCATTTAAATCTAACATTGCATGTTTAGAAAAAGATATAAAAATTTGAAAAAGGATTTGATTGCATGCTTAAGAAAATGATTCTTTCAAATCTAAGATTGCATGCTTAGCAAAAGAAAATAAAGATTTGAAAAATGAAAATGTTTCCTTATTTTCAAAATTGAATGATTTGTGTGAAGGAAACAATACTTTGAAAAATAAAATTGATTTGGTGGAAAAACAAAAAGAAGTATTTTTCAAGAAAATATCACTTTGAAAAGAAAATTTGTTGAAAAAGAAAAAGAATTTGTTTCACAAAAGAAAAAAGAAAATGATCATATATCTCATCATGCTTTACATGCCACAACTAATGAGATTAAGAATTTGAAAAATAAAATGGATGGTTTGAGTTCGACTTTGAACTCTTGTGCTTTCAATCATTCTAGGTTGGAGTCAATGTTTTCAAAGAAACAAACTCACACACATTCATGCACATCATAACCATGTATGCTTATGTTGCACAACGTGATCACACTTCTACACATAAGCTACTAAGGTGTACATATGTACACATTGTGGCCGCAAAGGTCATTTAGCAAAATATTATTATGATAGATTAGATCATTTTAATTTTGCTAAGAATAAAAGATTTTGGGTTCCTTACAACAAAGCTAACCCCGTGGACCTACAAGAAAATATGGGTACAAAACCCCCACCATTTACTTTTGATGTAGGTGAGGGCTCTCACAAGACATGAGAGGATTGGTGCCTTGGTAGTGGATGCAATAGACTTGATGGACATACTTTTGGACGCATCGCTATCAAGGAGCTTTGGTGGAAAGACCACCTATTAGGAGCTTTGGAGTTGGAAACAATTTCTAAACTCCTACTTTTATTTATGCACATGCTTTTAATTTTCATATATCATATAGCATGATCATATCTTTGTGTGCTTCATGTGGTGTTTACATGTTTAAATGAAGATTTTATCAAAAGTGCATGTATACATATACAAATAGTGAATTACAATTGATTCATATATGATTGAACTTCATGCTCATTTGTACCCACTATATGCATATGTATAGACTAGTTTTGATGATTTCTTTTATACATGTTTTACCTATTTTTATGCTTTACTTCATGTATATGTATTTTAATTCAAATCTAAAATATACATGTATACCCGTGAGTCTCTTGCCTTCATGCAAACATCATTAATAGACTCTTTTAGATTGGGATATGTATGTGTATTGTTAGGATTGGATTAATCATACATATACCATGAAGATTTGTGTTTTGATGAAAAATGATTTTTTTTGTGTTTTTGTTAAATGTGACTTTTGATCTTTTTGAGCTTCATTGACTATTTTCATAAAAATGCTATTTACATGATCGTTTAACACTCACATTTATTAAAAAACATTTTGAGCCTTATAGACCATGAGTGCTTAAATTTTTATGTATCTAGTTATGTTATGAAAAACATAAGATTTGACATATTTGAAGGATCTTTAACTAGTTTTTTTCAAAAACAATTTATACTAGTTAGTTATTCTTCAAATATTTTTGAGATTGACACATGATTCTATTTGTCTCAAAAATTGATGCTTCATGATTTGAATATTAATTTATATGTTAGTTTTTGTCAACACTAGGATTTATATCTTGTACATGTCGTGGGCCACAAATAAATCTATTTATATTTGTGCTTGAATGCTTATTTGAACCCATGAAATGTGCTTGTATTGCTTGGTTTGACGATACATTATTTTAAACTTATATTCCCACTTTTTGGATTTGATTTATGATCATGTGTTTTTTCATTTCATGTATATGTGTATTTTGCCAAACTTTAAGATATACATGTATACCTCTTGAGTCATTTGCCTTTAATGCAAATCTATTTATGGACTCAATTGTGTTTAAGAGATATGTATGTATACTTATTGTGTTGTCAAACATACATATATCTTGAAATATATTTTTTTAATAAAAATTTGTGATGATTTTCATGTTTTTTATTTAAAGAAATATTGAGCTTTATTGACATTTTCATGATACCATGTTCCACATAACACTAGTGCACTCACCTCTTTTGAAAATTTTATGGACTTCATGGATATTAGAGTGTTCTTAGTGCCATGTGATTTACTTGTGTTTCATGAAAAACATTTTTCTAGTGCCAAATTCTTCATTGGTAGATGTACGCGCCGGAAAAAAAGAAAAGAGTGCTGTAAAATTTCCTGAATCAGATGAAAAATTACAACAAAAACTGTTTCCCTCCAGTTCGTCTTGAATCCTCCCTTTGTTTAATGCTGGGTTCTTCGTGTGGCGGTGGAGAGTGAATCTTGTTCTCCGTTGACGGATGACCGTCGGGATCGTCAGGGATCTTCTCTTTGGTTGGTAGAAGGAGTAACACAGCTCTTGTCTACCAAAACTCTCAAGAGAAGGTAGGCAAAGGACAACTCGTACGCAGCGAGTTGTTGAAGAGTGAGCTCTCTCCTTTTTCTGCCGTGTCTCTGTCTTGTTTGTCGTCTAACTAAAGAAAATCCGACCCCTTCTCAATAGTGACGGGGCTATTTATAGGGGTTCCAGGGTGAACGTGCCCCCTAAAATGCTCCACAACGAGGGGCTGACCTCCCCGCTATGTGGGCGGCGACTGGCCCCATAACCAGGGCGGTTATAACCGAGACGCGGGTGTCAAGCCCACGCGCCTTGATGTTGAGACGCGGGTGTCGAGCCCACGCGCTTGATGTTGAGACGCGGGTGTCGAGCCCACGCGCCTTGAGGTTGAGACGGGGGTGTCGAGCCCACGCACCTTGAGGTTGAGACGCGGGTGTTGAGCCCACGCGCCTTGAGGTTGAGACGCGGGTGTCGAGCCCACGGCCTTGATGTTGAGACGCGGGTGTCGAGCACACGCGTCTAGAACTTGAAACTCTGCTTTTTAATGGCTTGTCTTTTAGTGATTTTAGACAGCCTACAGAACCCCCTCCAAAGTTTCGATATTCCGCAGTTAACTGGGACGGATTTCGAAATACTTTGGACTCTAGCTGAATTCGCCTTTATGACTGGACTGTTAATGCTCCGGGTTGATCTTATCTGGAGTTGGTCTTCGTGAGTGTACTGTTGAACTCTTTGAGGCCACCAGCGTTGATCGTGTTGAGTGTCTAGATACACAGTCTAACCTTCCCGATTGCTTTTAGTCTGTCATGAACGCGCTTTTAAGCCAGGAGTGGACGATCGTCTGCTTGTGCCAGGTACTGTTGAACTGATTTGCAGAAGTAAGTAAGGACTGAACGCCAGTTCTTTTTGAAGAGCATAGATAGTACTGCTTTACAGATGCGACTTTCATGGGGTGCGTCTTTTGGCAAATACAAAACGCGACTGATCTTCCATAAAGCAGACGCGATGTTCAGCCGGGCTGGAAAGACGCGAACTTCTTAGAGAGACGCGTACTTTTGAATGCATTTATGGCGTGTTGATGACGGGGCATGTCCATCGAAGAGGCGCGGCCGTCGGGTGCGAATCTGTGCCATGTCATGATTGCACTGCCAGTTGGCCTGGGGAACCGACGGGACATCACCTTTTGACGCGCGGACTTCCCGGTCATTAAATGATCTGTTCCACGTGTCAAGTGATGACTCGCTGCAGAGCCATGGTGCGCGATCTTCGCGATACATTAAAATTGATCTGTTCCACGCGTCAAGCGATGACTCGCTGCAGAAATAATCGAGCCACGCGCCGCGTATCTTCGCGAATCCTTGTGCCTATAAATGGCAAACAGTCAGAGAGATACCTCTTCTCTCCGAGCGCATTTGTTTAGAGTTTTTAAGAAAAAGAGTTCTTTTCTCTGTCATCTCCATTACTGGATTCTTAATCACCAATGGCACCTAAGACCAAGCAACAGCATCCTCTTCAAGAGCGACCGTCACCGAGGCCCAGAGGGGCGGTTCCTCCACGCAGGAAGTCCTTTTCCCAGGTATAACGCCGTTTAGGCTTGAACTTCACCATTACTGGAAGCTCATGGAACCCCAAAAAAGATATCTTTTGGAGGAGAACCATTAACACAGAACCGTCAACACAGAAAACAAACCGTGTTTGATTCTCAGACGCGGTCTCAGACGCGGTCTTTGAGTTGATAACCAAGGCGCGGGTTTGATGACCCGGTGCCAGCGAGTCCTGCATTCGGATCTTCACTTAGAATATTCTAATTGTGAAGGGTTCGGACGCGGACTTGAAGATTTTCATCAGGTGTAGGTTTTGATGAATCTTGCACCTGAGCCCAAGTACTTAGAGATTTTTCATAAGTCTTGGTTTGCAAAACGTGTGGATTTTGATCCCGCGGGTCTTACGCCTGGATTGCGGATTTGCAGGTCTGGATGCGGATTTGATAATTTCTACGTCCAGTTTTCTTCTGCATCTGGACGCAGATTCGCAGGTCTGGACGCGGATTTGATAATTCCTGCGTCCAGTATCTCTTCTGCGTCTGGACTATAGACACTTAGCATTTTTTTTGCTTCTGATAAGGTGTCTGATTAAGTTGTCCTTTTCTTTTGTAGTACCACACCCTTCTGCCCCACTCGCCAAGAAGCGCCACTTTGGACATGTAGGTGGTGCTGACCGTGATCTGGCCTTTGTGTACGAAGGACAGTACCTGTGACTGACGATAGGATCGCAGAAGCGCCAGAGGAAAGGCTCTCCAATGTTGACATGACAACCCTTCGGGTGCTTATGACCGATGCAGCATTCACAACGGATGATCGCGTCAAGCTGGTGAAGCTGCCTTCTTCTTCGGAGATCGTATTGGTGATGGCGGCTATTCCATGTATGATGAAAATTATAGATGGCTCCGTCAGATAGGGGATAGAAGATTTTTTCTTCCAGACATGGAGAGGATGTTCCCGCTGTCTTATCTCCAGCACATGTTCGTCCCTCGGAAGATGAAATGGGACGTTTTCCGATATGTCCCTGAGATTACCCTCGGTGACTTGGGCTCCCAGAAGGTATACCGTCATGATGGTCATGATAGGGCGGTTCTCGGCCTGTTCCCGGGTCGCGCAAGTCTGACTCCCAGTTGGAGAGATACCAAAACTCGGCACTACCTTCCTCAACGCGTTTATGAAAGCGGAGGGTGATTTTCCTGTTGAGTTCCGTGCGCCCGGGTGGGTTCATTCCACGAGAAGTATTGGTGGCGCAGGATGGTGAGCTTCGTCCTTGCCGATCTTGGAGATCTGCTAGAGCATGTGGGACTGTACCCAGCAGTCAGGGCCGTGCAGTATGGCATCCCGCCGAGTTCTCAGAACTTCTTCGGGGTCCTAGAGCGTTACAATTCTTTGACGGGGACATTCTTCACCCCGGTCGGAGAGATTGGCCTTGCACTGCACGAGTTGCATGAGGTCTCGGGGTGGCAACAGGGGATTCTCCCTATGAGGAATATATCCCAACCACTGAGGAGCTCAACCTTATGAAGAAAGGGTCTCCTCAAATGTACGAGACTTATTGGGAAGTGCTATGTCACTTCCATATTTGCGTCCAGATAACCACTTGGAGGTCGGGAGGAATCAAGCAGCTGTCTTGGGCCAGTTACTTGTTCAACAATGTCAATAAGAAAGACCATCCAATAACCCGACTTGCTCCCAGCTCCGACAAGGAAATTGACGACAGGATCGCCCAGGCTCCTGAAGGCTTCTACACCACGGTTTCGAACGAGGACGGTTTCGAACCTGACATGGTCTTCGAAAGCTTTCACCATCAAGCCCGGACCCCTATCTCCGATCGAGCATTATTGGCGGGCTTCTTAATGTTGTGACTGAAGCGTTGTGTGGTGCCCACGCTGCCACATGAAGTCATTGTTGCCGATGTAGTGTACCCGGCGGTGCTCCTGACCCATGGCAGTCCCATAGCCCTTCTTCCGGCCGTGGCGGCTGGCATTCAGAGCGGGTTGCAGGCGTTAACCCACAACTTCTGCGAGCCAGGGAAGGCTGTTAACTCCCATGGCCAACCGATCCTTGACTCAGAGGGGAAGCCGACGGTGAAGCGCCCCAACCCTCGAATCGAGCTGCCTTACACGTACCTCATGGCTTGGTACGTGATGCACTGCCCTTCCCTGATGACGCCGGTGCCTTGGAGTGAGGGTTTTGCCCCTTTTGTACAGCGGGGGGGTTCGGACTGGCGTAATACTTATATGTATTTCGTCCGGAAGTGCATTTCAGATGCTTCGAACTACCAGCTCAATCGCTGCTTCCCCGAGATCCCTGGTGTATCTTTCGGGGATCTATTTACTGATTCCGCGGGCCCAGATGACTTCACGAGGTTGTCCACGGGGGTCTTCTGGTGGTTGATCAACATTCGGCCCGGATATGTGCTTTTCCGGCAAGGGACTTCATGCACAATCGAGCCGTACATGCCGAATCGTTTCGCCCGACAGTTCGGCTACGATCAACTCTACGTCGGCAATCCCAATGCTCGACTCGCCTTCGAAGGGACTTGTTCGAAGGTGCTCGGGCTTGGTACTACAGTGTGGCCGGAGGGACGGAAGCAACTTTCCGTCTACCTATCGAGGGGTCAAAGTGCCGTATGAGCTTCAGCTTCTGCTCCTGGTACTTCCAAGTCAACCAGACACCATACTTTATTCCGGAGTATTCATGCATTGAGAGTATCAATGCAAATCTCGAAGCAAGGTCGGAGTCTGGTAAACGCTCGCGAGGCGTCGAGCAGTACCTGAAGGCTCTGAAGGAGGTCGGGAGAATGTCAAGGGAGGAGCCGCGAGCAACAAGGGCGGAGCCCGCGACCAACAAGGGCGGAGCCGCGACCAACCAGGGCTCGACAGGCGGTGAGCAAGCGTCGTCAAGGCTCTACTTCCACTGCTGAGCCTGCCCCAAAGAAGGTCCGGAGAGACTTGACGGCTACAGTTTCTCGATCCGCGGACATCCCTTCTGGTGTTGGGGAGCCGAGGGAGGAAGAGGTGGACAAGGATGACACTCCCTTAGTCCATGCCCGCAGGTTAGACCGCAGGAGCCTCAGGATTGCAGAGGAAGGGGAGCCTGCTGACAGACCCACCGCCATTGACGAGACCGAGCAGCTCGAGGTCGATATAATGATCGGAGGTGATGTTGAGATTCCGGGGATCTCAGCTCAGCCCGAGTCTTCCTCAGCTCAGAGGAGGGATGAGGCACAACAGCCTGGGTCTCCTTCTGTCTTCATCTCCAGTCCTCGGATGGTTGACCCCAGCCCTACCACTGGGGTGTTTAGAGGCAAGGCTCAGGCTACCGAGGCCTCTCACGTTGAACTGTCGTCTTCCTCATCCGCAGAGAAAAGCGATTTTGAGGATGAGGTCGACTATGGTGACGAACCCGCTCCTCCTGATCCGAGCAAATTCTCACACATCTCGGAGGAGGAAATACATGGGTGTGAGCCGGCGATGATGTCACCACCAGTGGTTGCTCCTGCTGAAGGTACTCTTTTCACCTTCTGACCTGATTTCCCTTTTCATTTTAAAAGGAGGCTTTAACATTCTCCTTTTATGCTGCAGGATTGGCTGAGGATACCGAGGCTGCAACCTCCTCGCCTATCGAGGAGATGGTGCAAGGAGTTGACCCAGCCGAAAGGAGTTGAGACTCCAGCTGCCGAGGCAACTACCGAAATCGGGGAGACTTCTACTCTGCAGGAAGAGGAGGCCACCACTGAAGTCAGGGAGACTTCTCCTCTGCAGGGTTCGCCCAAGGATTCGACATCTCTGGACCTCCAGCTTGGTAAGGAAGTTTTGATGTCTCGGATGTTTCTCTTTTTACCATTCTGGCTAATGTTGAGATAACTTGCAGAGAGAACTGAAGGGGCCCAGGTAGAGAGTCTGACGGTCAGTGTCCCTCCGGAAGGCCACACGGCCCAAGCCTTGGCTGAGGTTTCTGAGGAGGTCGAGCTCACTACCCTGTCATCGGCTGTGGAGGTTCCTGCAGAGGTGGTACCCCCAGAAGCGCCAGTGGCTGCTCCTGCTCCTGTCGTACCCGTGGTCAGCTCGACTCTTGCACCAACAGAGCCGATCTACATCCCCCACCCGTGATAGAAAGGGGATCGGGGAGCACTTGGATGATGATATCATGGAGCTTTTGACACGCCAGGCGGTGCAGCAGTTCCTTACCTCGATGCGAACATGCATCGATTTCGTCCTGACTAGGGATAGCTCCCTTGACTTCGCCCAGATGTTTCTCGGAAACCAGGTCGAGAACATCAAGTTGGCCGGAGGCCCTTTGCTAGCCCAGGCGAGTCAGCTGCTGGTGGATCAGCTGGGACAGCACCTGAGAGAACTTTGATCCCTGGAGGATGATGCCGGTTCATCCCACGAAGCCCAAGAAACGCTGAATAGGCTCCTTGTTTCTCAAGAGCAGGAGCGAAGAGAGGTGGAGGAGAAGATCACCGATAGCACTCGTCTTCTTGAACGTGTCCAGGCTGATCACCAAAGGCTGGCGATTGAGTCCGAGGAGTCAGAGACGATCATACAGGCCGCAAAGCAGGCTATCCTTGACTCTCGGGCTGTTATAGCCAGGGCTGAGGCCAAGATTGTCTTCAACGAACAGAGGCTTGCTACCTCTGAAAAGAGGCTAGCGGAGTTAGAGGTTGCCAAGGCGCAAGCTGAAGCGGACCTCTCTGTTCGTTCGTCCGAGCTGGAATCCCTCCGAGTGCAAGCGCAGGGATTTTTGTCTAAAGCGAATCTGCGGGCCCGAGCTCTCATGGAGGTTGAGAAGGCGCGTCAACATAAGATACATCGCCTTAGAGAGAAAATCCGTTCTTTGGCGGACCAGGACTTGTAGCCTTCTCTCTTTTTTTTAAGAAAAGGATACTCTATTCACTAAGAGTGTTTTGTATTAGCTTTTATCATTTTGATATAATAAAAGTCTTTGAAGTTTTTGGTTCCACCTCCTTTGTTGCCTTGCTGTGGATGAATTCGACCTCTTGATCACAATCTTTGATTAACTGACTGTGAATGCTGAACTTAGGTGAGACTAAGTTCTTTAAATGAAACGCGGCGTTTGACCCATAGGACCTTAGGCAGAACTAAGCCCTTTTGATGAGACGCGGCATTGGTTCATAGGGACTTAGGTAGAACTAAGTCCTTTTGATGAGACGCGGCGTCAATTCATGGAGAGACGCGGTCATCAGTTCATAAGAACTCAGATAGAACTAAGTCCTTTTGATGAGACGCAGCGTCAATCCATAGGGAGACGCGGCGGCATCAACTCGCAGAGAGAAACGCGGCTTTGAGTAACGCGAGTCTGTCCTGCCAATGAAGACGCGACTCGAGCGGACGCGAGGGACGCAGCCTTGTGTATTTTCCCCTTAATCTCAGAATGGACTAAGTCCTTTGCTGAGTCAAGTGCTTTCCCTTAAAATGGGCCCTGTTTGCTGAAGGGACGCGATTCTGAGTCACGCGGACTTTCCTTTGAAACGCAGGTGGACGTCATTCATTCTGAAAAAGGAGACGCGGGTTCCAGGACGCGGTTTTCCCATCTGCGTATCGATGTAACTTCCAGACGTTACATGCGGCCTGACATAAAGATTTTATGAGATCTTTGAACGTCAAGTCTTCATTGACGATTGAACGTCAAGTCTTCACTGACGGTTGGGAAACCGGGTCATCCGTTGTTTCCCGAAGCAGTTGTCCACGCGTCGGTTCTTCATTGGACTTGGGCATTAATACCCTTTAATGTAAAACCGGCGCTGGCGGTTGTAGACCAGCGTCTTCAACGTTTCCCGAAGCGACCCTCCACGCGTCAGCTTCCATTGGACTTTGACAATCGTGCGGTCATTAAGGCCGACGGTTCCAATTGATGAACCATTAATGACGGTTACCAGGAGCGGCCTATAAATAGGGGCTCGCCTTCTTTAGCAGTCCCAATCTTAGACTATTTTCCCTTTTAAGAGAACGATTGCTCTGAGAACTTTCGCCTTCTTCAGAGTTTCTAACAGGGGTACTGTCTTCATGGATGAAGACGACTCCGGGGAAGAAGATGACCCAGAGCTTTCATGCTTCTGTTTGGTCTCTTCAGGACAAAGTGTCTCTCTGATCACCTTCCATGTCCATATTCTGATACAGAGAGTTAAACTCTTGACAGAGGCCTCTGCTGGTATGTGTCCCGACTTGCCGTGATGTTTCTAGTCCACCCAAGTTTGCACTTTGGCATCATCATCATCTGGATTTCCTCATGAAGTCTGAGTTGGTGCATTCCTCTGGAATTTGCGCCGCCGACTTAAACTTCCCTGGACGCGAGTACAGAAGTCTTTGGCACTTGGCGCTGACTTTGCTCATGAAGCTCGCGTTTTAAGGCCACTGACTTGGATGAATTCCAACTCGGGCTGAAGGTTTCAGACCCGAATTTTGCAACCCTTGTTCCCTCGACAGGGAGATGGCAATTTTCGGCGTCTGAGTCCTTTCGCGCCTTGTGTTTTAGGCGCGAGCGCAAAATGAGACCGCGTTTGAATCCTGTGTGTGGCACAGTTTTGATTCGCGTCTGCTTCTGTTGACGCGGTATTTTGACTCACTGCGCGGGCTCATTCCCGCGTCTGAAGTCTTCGACAATAGCCGCGTCTGTCACTTAGTTTTCTTTGTTGAAGTATACTAAGTTCCAGATTTTCTAACCCCCTTATTTATTCCTTGTAGGTAGGCTTGATTGTCCTTTTTCAGGTTCGCTGGGCCCTGGAAGAATATTCCGATCGGCGAACTCGTTCGATGTTCATCTACAAGGGAATATATTATGGTCCTCGTCGTCTACAAGGGAATATATTATGTCCCTGACGAGGACTTAACCTCGCCAAGGTCTCTTCAGATCCACTGCACCAGTCATGCCTGCTGGCAAGGGATGGTCAGGGTAAGTATGGCGGCGAGGAGGTTACGGTGGATACAGTGGCAGATAGGATCCTCTTCCTCTCCCACTCCAGAAGTGACATCAAGGACACTCCATGTTCGTTGGATGGCCTTCTGGCGAAAGAGATGCTCATGAATGAAGGGTTGCATGGTTTTCTGCTGCCACCGGACCTCAAGAACACTATTGCTCTTAGCTTAGTCAGCTAGGGCTCTTCCGATGTTTACGTCATGCACCATAGTGCAACCGGCTCCAATTGTCGCCACAGTTTGGCACTTCTTCCGACATCGTGCACTTGGAATTAGATGCGGCTTCAAGGAGTAAGTACGGCCTCTGAGAGAGAGAGAGGGACTTCTTTGTACTCTTAATTGTAACACTCAATCTTATTGTATAAGAGAGCGTTTTATATCACTTTCGTATGCCTGGATATAAATAACAGTGACACTTTTCTTTTTGCCTCTTTCATTGTCTTGAACTTTTTGTCTTCAGTTAGACTCATAGAAGTAAAGAATCTTTGACTTTGTCAAAATTATGATGATAATCTTAATAAGTCAAACTTTGTAGGGAAAGATCCTATTTCAGGAACTCTCATAATACTGTCAGGTGTAATATTAACTTGACAGAGATGAAATAATTTTTGGTGGACCTGCCACTTTATAAGAGAAAGTGACAAGTAGAATTGGTACCCCAGGGAGGGTGAACTTTTATCAAGTGTTTGGGATTAACTTGATTGAGCTCAGCTGGGGATTTGATGGAAACACTGTTGATGGTGTAGTATTAACCTAACAATGTTTTTAGGTAGACTTGTTATTCTGTTGAAGAGAATAACAAGTGAGACTAGACTCGTGGGGAATCTAGGAAAGTTTGTTACCGTTAGAGGTGTGATATTAACTTAACGGGTTGAAAGTGGTCTTGTCAGAAGTGTAAGGTTAACTTGACAAGGATGTGAGTCAGAGGTGTGATATTAACTTAACTCAGAAGTGTCACTGTCATAGGTGTAATGTTTAACTTGACAGTGAGGGTAATGCTAGAGGTGTAATGTTGAACTTGGCATTGGTCATTCGGCTTGTATAAGGAAGTCCGAGGGAAAGTCATGGCCATAGGTGTATTGTTTAACTTAGCAATGACTTGATGCTAGAGGTGTAATGTTAACTTAGCATCATCCATTTCAGTTTCGATATGGAAGTCTGAAGAAAAGTGACTGTCAGAGGTGTAATATTAACCTGACAGAAACCTGATTACTGTTTAGAGGTGTGGTGTTAAACTTTAACAGTAATTGTCAGAGGTGTAGTATTAACTTGACAAAGATTGACTCATGATAAGAGCAATTTGAAGACCTGTCATTCTATTGGTGAGAATTGACAAGTGAAAATTTGAAGTGCAGAGAGGTATAGTGTTAACTTGGCAAATTTGAAAGTTTGATACTCCGTGTAGAGTTGACAAACAAAATTTGTACTCGACAAGGAATATTGAAAAGTTTCCATTACCAGAGGTATAGTGTTAACTTAGTAATGGTTGTATTTTGTAGACCCACCATTCTGTGGATGAGAATTGGTAAGGGATTTTGGAGGAAAGAGTGGAGCCAAGTCCACTTAGGATTTTTAGCAAACCCTCAGCCATCAACGGATTTGAGGTGCCTTTACCAACTACCGTTTGAGTTGGGCTAGCCATGCTATTCCCCTCAGCATGATGAGTTGTCGAAGACTTATGTTGGGCTTAGAAGCCAACATTTTCCTCTATCCTTAGCCGTCGGTGGCGTCGGATGTTATAATGAAGAAATTCTTCTTACTTTGATCAGAGGTGTACTTTTAACTTGATCAGTGGAAGAATACCATCTAAGGATAGTATTTCTTCAGGAACCTGCCATTGATCGGCATCATGAGTGTATCGCCATTTGAGTTATGAGGCGATATGACCCATTTGAGTAGACTGACTCTACTACAAATGGTCCTTCCCATTTGGGTTGGAATTTTCCTTTTGTCTTGTGCGTCATTACCATGGGTCTTCTGACGGCTAAGACAAGATCGCCTTTCTTGAAAGTTCGCATTTTAACTTTCTTGTTGAAGGCTCTGGTAATACGAGCTTGGTAGAGCTCGATTTGCTGTTGGGCCTGCAGACGCTTATCATCTAAGGCTTCCAATTCTTGGATTCGCTGTCGATGCTTCTCCTCGGTTGTCATCTCCGCTGTCAAGGCGACGCGTAGAGATGGAATTTGGCTTCTAGTGGGAGCACGGCTTTGCACCCATAGACCAAAGAAAATGGCGTAGCTTTAGTTGGGGTTCGCAAGTTGTGCGGAGGCCCATAAGCATTCACCTAGTTTGTCGTCCCAGTCCCGTTGACTTTTCGAGACGAACTTTTTGAGAAGCTTACCAATGGTCTTGTTGAAAGCTTCTGCGAGGCCGTTAGCGGCAGGATAGTATGTCGTTGAGGACACACTCTGGATTCTGAACTTAGCGCAGAATCTCTGGAAAGCCTGGTGATGAACTGGGGTCCATTGTCATGGACAATTCGTCGAGGTACACCGAAACGGTAAATAACGTGATGTTTCACGAACTTGATCACGTTAGACGTTACCTCCTTCAAAGGATGGCTTCGCCCATTTAGAGAAGTATCGGTTATTGCCAAAATAAACGATGTCCTTTTGATGATGGTGGGCTGATAGGGACCAACTACATCCATCCCCCACATTTCAAATGGCCAGGTAGAGGTTGTAGAGTGGAGATACCCTGGTGCTTGATGGATGAAATCCCATGCACTTGACAAGCGTGGCATCTTTTAGCATAGTGACGGTGTCGGCAACCATCTTGGGCCAATAGTAACCCATCTTTGGAGTCGATGTGCCAGTTTTGGGCCAGGTTGATGGGCTCCACACATACCGTCGTGGGCTTCTCTCAAACCTCTTGGGCTTTTGGTGAGAGGCACCGGAGCAAGATCCCGTCATGCGATCGACGATACAATGTTCGCGTAATCGCATTATAATAGAATTTGGGGCTTTCTTTCGAATGGCAGCCGCCTCTTTGGTGTCTTCAGGCAGAATGTCGTATAAGACGAAATCAATGTAGGGGAATCGCCAGTCTTTAAGCTCTGGACCGGTTGACAATTCCAGTGCTTCTTTGCCTTGACAATCTCCTTTGACTCCTGATAGCCCTCGAGAGCATTTCTCGAGCAATACAGGTCGTGGCTGTAGACGAATATCTTCTCCATTGCTCTAGCTGGAAGAGCTAAGGAGGCCGCGAGGGATGCGAGTGCATCCGCGTGCGCATTTTGCCTGCGCGGTACATGGTCGATGTAGAAGCTTGTAACCCCTCGGCATGCGGATAGTTGCGTTGTGGTAGGGTACTAGGTCCTCATGTCTGACTTCGTACTCCCCGCGAACTTGGCTGACGATGAGTTTAGAGTCGCCGTATGCCTCGAGATTTTTAACGCCAATCTCATCGGCGAATTGCATCCCAATCAAAAGAGCATTGTACTCCGCCACATTGTTGGAACAAGGTTCAGTTAATGAGACAGCTCGGGGAATCACATAATTTTGTGGGGATACGAGTACTACTCCTACCCCCGCTACTACGTGTCC
Organism: Agave tequilana; assembly: GCA_038442645.1. NCBI lineage: Eukaryota > Viridiplantae > Streptophyta > Magnoliopsida > Asparagales > Asparagaceae > Agave > Agave tequilana. The sequence goes on along the minus strand of JAVJIF010009650.1, from coordinate 14,038 downwards.
CTTTGGGCTTGTTCTTGATGCACCGTCGAAGAAAAGTTGCCATACTTGACTTTCGAACGATGTCTGAGTCAGGCAGACTTCAGCAACTTCATCTGGGAGATCCTCGTAGACTTTGGCTGCCCTCGGATCTGGGTGCTCAGCTAGGAAATCCGCCACTGCTTGTCCCTTAATGGCCTTTTGTGGTAAAAAGTGCATCTCATATTGGGAGAGCAATATGGCCCATTTTGCCAGCCGGCCGTTTAATGATGAAGGCTTAGTCATAAGTAACCTCAGGGGGTGACTTTTGATATGACGTTTATAGTTTGGCCTACCAGATAGTGCCGCATTTTCTGAATGGCGAACACTAATGCCAAACATTCCTTCTCGATCGGGTTGTACCGATGTTCGGCTCCGATCATCGTTCTACTTAAGTAGTAGATTGCTTGCTCACGTCCGTGATCATCATTCTGAGCTAATAGAGCTCCCAAAGAATGATCCATTGCCCGGACGTACACCAGGAAAGGCTTTCCGGATACCGGAGCTGCAAGGACTGGTGGTTGGGTGAGGTATTGCTTGATTTCCTCGAACGCTTGTTGGCAAGCGTCATCCCAAATGAATGAGACACCTTCTTCATTAACTTAGCGAAGGGTTGGCATCTTCCGGAGAGGTTTGAGATAAACCTGCGGATGTACGCCAATCGTCCCTGCAATCCCCTGAGTTCTTTGAGATTTCTCGGGGGTTGCATCTCCTGCATAGCGCGAACCTTTTCCGGGTCCAAGTGAATTCCGGTGGATGTTACAACAAATCCTAAGAATTTGCCACTGGCCACCCCCAGGAAGGACTTTGTGGGATTCATCTTCAATTGATGAGCCCGCATGATGTCGAAGACCACCTTCAGGTCCGCTATGTGATCACCTTTAGTGCGGCTTTTTACCGCGATGTCATCAACATAACATTCCACCGTTTTGCGTATTTGCTGATGGAAAATAGGCGTTCATGGCCCTTTGGTATGTTGCCCCTGCATTTTTCAGTCCGAAGGGCATGACGGTGTAGCAAATAACCCTAGAGGTGTCCTGAAGGAGGTATGCTTTTCGTCATCAGGATACATTTTGATTTGATTGTATCCTGAGAATCCGTCCATGAAGGACATTCGTTCGAATCCACAAGTATTGTCAATCATGACATCTGTGATCGGCAATGGGAATTCGTCCTTGGGGCAGGCCTCGTTTAGATCGCGGAAGTCGATGCAGATCCGGATCTTCCCGTTCTTCTTGGTGACGGGGACGATGTTGGCTACCCAGTCGGGATGTTGTTCTTCCCTGATGAAGCCAGAATCAATAAGTTTCTGACTTCTGATTGAATTGCCTCCATTATTTCTGGACGAAACCGTCGCTGCTGTTGTTTGACAGGCTTTACGTCCGGATTGATGTTGAGGCGGTGCATAGCCACCTGAGGATCGAGTCCTGGCATGTCCTCATAATTCCAGGCGAAGACGTCTCTATACTCTTGTACAAGAGATATTAGATCCTTTTTCTCGAAGGTGACAGGCCGTCACTTATGAAGATGGGCTTAGGGTAGCCTCATCTCCTAGTTGATCTGAACAACCTTGTCTTCTGTGGGTGGCTCGCGTTGTTCAAAGCGAGTGTCCAAAAGAGCATTTAAATGTTTGATCCAAGGATCTGTATCAGATTGGATCATTTCTTCATTTCCATCTTCCAGGTGGCTTGTCGAAACCATGTTCACTAAAGTTCCTTGAAGATGTTGCCGACACTGACATCTGACTCCCAAGATGATGTGTCTGAAGAGTAATCGTTGCTCGACGATTCTTGAGAATCGGAGGCTGATGGGACCGGAGTTGATACATAGCCCAACCCCCGGCGCGTCTGATGATAATAATCGGGGGCCTCCCTTTTGGCCAAAGGATCGAAGCAGCGTCCTCCTTCCTTTGCCGAAGTTCAACCCGGGTCTGTTGGTCAGGTCGTACCCCATGCATCTCATCATTTTGAGTGCTTTTGGTTCATAATGACCGAACTGAGGGGATTCCTCCTCGCCTTCCGATTCTTCGCGGGGCGTTGGTTCAGACGAGATTCGCCCAAAAAGAATTGGTTTTGGCCTTTCCGTCTTGCTGGAACCATAAATATAGATTCTTGCGCATTACCATTATCTTGGTATGTCTCGAAGGACGACTTCACTGGTACATGCAACGATGTCAAAGCATCTATTGCCGACCAGGGGTCATCGTCTACTTCGGTGCTAGTGTCTGATGGTACTGAATCAGAAGCAAACACAGAAAAATACGCAAAATCTAAATCTTCATTAATATACCAACCGCCTACATCGTCGGTGGTATTATCAACATCGAGCTTATTAGTGCTCTTTACAAGTGGTTCTAACTCCCACAGGCACTCTTCTTTCTCGGGCTCGGTGTCAGCTTCGTTACCAGAGTCTGGCTCCTCTGGTCGCGGGACTTCATCCGTCTCCACCGGATCTTGGTACAGCAAAGAGTCGGTGAAATAATTCTCGACCCCTTTGAACGGATACCTTTCGGCAATCAACGTCTGCACCTTTCCACTCCCGTCAATGTATTTCATGACTTGGTGGAGAGTAGAGGGAACGATGGAGTTGCGGTGAATCCACGGTCATCCAGCAATAGATTGTAGGAAGTGTCGGCGTCGATGACGTAGCATGTCACTTCCGACTTGAGGCTTCCAATCTGGCATTTGAGCTTGATTTTCCCCATCGGACGGGTCTGGTGGCATTGAACCCATAGATAGTTGTCTGAGTAGGGCTCAAACGATGAGTAGGAATGCCCAGATGTTGCATGACCCGGCGAGGCATGATGCTCAACGCGGACCCTGGATCTACCTGAATGCGGTTCACCTCAGACGATCCAATATACCCTGTGAAATACAGGGGTCGATCATGCTTCCCTTTAACCTGCATATCATCTGCTGTGAAGGTAATGCAGGGAGCATTTGGGGAGGTGTGGAGGCAATCCTCTACATCTTCCTCCTTCGGCACCTGGGTCATGAAGACCTCGGCATTTGCCAGAGCTTCTTGTAGAGCTTCTCTGGTCGACTTTGATAGTCTAAGAAGTTCATACAAGGTAATGCGTGCCGGGATGTTGGCTAGTTGAGCCAGGACATCAAAGCGGTAAGGTGTCGTGGATCCTTCCGCCATACCTTTCGAAAGAACTCGAGAAAACTGAGTTTCTTTCTGTTTCTCCACAGGTTGTCTTGTGGAGGGCTTGGTTAGTTCTGCAGCTGGTTGTGGAGGGACTACCGCCATCTCGCCATACTGCTTCAAGTACGGCTGTCCCGAACGGGTTCCCGCCATCGGTTGGTTGGGCTCTGCGGCCAAGACTATTGTTTCCTCCTCTGAGTCGGTTAACGAGGGGAACATCAGTCTCGGCTTCTCGAGAGGAGGCACCCACCACATTGCAGGATGAGGCCTTGCCTTGCCTTTGGATTTCCTGTTGGTCACAGTAGTCCATTGCTGTTCATTGACAAGGTCAGGGTGGCCCACATGATTTCCCCTTGAGGTGTAGGAACGGGTACCAAGCCTTTCGCTTGCTGCTGGTGAGGGTCTGTGTTGACCACTCTCAGCTCTCCTCTTGGATAGGGACTACTCCAGAGGGTGTCGGGGGTTGTCTTCCGAAACTGGAGAAATGGACGTCACATTAGCCGTCACCTTCTTTGCTCTGGTCGGATGTTTCAACACCTCCGCATCAATCAGAGCTTGAAGGATGTCCTTGAAGACATAGCAGCTGTTGGTAGGGTGCCCCAGCATCCTGTGGTACAAGCAATAGGTGGGATTGTCGGTCTTGCCGACTTCCTCAGGGCGCCGAGCTTCAGGGAGCTTCAGTCGGTTGCTCTTGTTGAGTAGTTAAAGAGCGAATCGACATGTTCCTCCTTGAAGGAATATTGCTTGTTGGCGCGTGGCTGGCTTGAAGAGCCACTCGCCTTGCCTGATTGAGGTTTGGCGGGAGATTTGGTCTCCGTTGCCAAATTATCCTTCCGCTTTGTTTGGAGGGATGTGTCTGGCGCACGCCTTGTCGACCTTTCCGGCCTAGGCTTACCTTCCTCCGCTCTGACGCGGGCGACAATCTCCTCAGCCTGTTCACCTTGTTGGACTAATTGCTTCCAGGTGCGGCTTTCAGCAACTCCTATTTGAGCAAGGAGGAGGTTTGGAGATTGTGGAGGCATGTTTCCACCAGGGTGGCCTGGGTCATACCGCTTGGACACCGGAGTGCCACGTTCCGAAACCTTTCCACGAAAGACTTAACGGACTCTCCCTTTCGCTGTTTAGTAGCCAAAAGGGTGGGCATCGTGACTTTCGAGTCATCTTCGAAGAAGCGTGTTAAGAACAGCTTCTCCAAATCGCCCCAGTTCTGATAGAACCTTCTGGGAGCTTCATGAACCATTCAAAGGCCAACCCTTTCAGGGTGCCGATGAACAGACGCGCCAGGATAGCATCGTTGTCTACTACATTCCCAGTTTAGGATTTGAAGTAGTACATGTGCTGGTTGGGTGACCCCTTCCCGTCGAATGCTTGGAGGGTTGGAGCCTTGAACTTAGGAGGGTATGGAACTAAGTCCCACTCAGCCGGATAGGGCCGGACCACTCCTACTTCTTGGAGGTCTTTGCGATTGGCAAGGGCCTCGAGGCGTCACTCCAGTTGACTCATTCTTTTTAGCATGAGCCTTCCCCAGGTCTTGGTCGCCCTTTACTTGCGACGAGGACTTGGACGAGCCGGAAGTAGATCGCCGCGTCTCCTCAGAAGGTTCGGAAGATGAACTTTCTCCCTTTCTCCCTTTGCCCTTTGACTTTTTAGGAGGAGACCTCCTCCTGTCTTCAAGCAGCTGTGCAATCGCCTGCTTGAGGGAGTTGATAGATTCCTGCTGAGAAAGAATCATATCCATTTGTGCCTTCTGGATCTGTTCTAAACGTTTAGCCGTCTCCTCATGAGTGCCTGTCAGGCGGAGGTCCTCCTTCTCGACGGAAGAGTTCGAAGCCCTCGATTCCGCTACGGCGGAGTGAGAATCATTCACTTTAATGCCATGGGCTAAGGCATTATAGTCAATTGGGGAATGGCCCCAGTCCGGGTGCGAGTGTGTTGATACACCCCTTCCAGTTCAGAGTCAGACTCATCTGAGCTGACTGCAGGTGTTTTCTCTTACTCCTGCTTGTCATATTCGCAGTGAGCTCCGGGTACTCAACGTCAGAGAAGGTTCTCCTTCTGTGGGAGTGTCTTCTTTTAGCTGACGGGGGAATCAGGGTCAGCTGTCTGACTAAAGACTGCTGATGTACGCCTGATCCGCAACGGCACTCAGAGAGCATATGGATGAGCCGTTGGCAGCAACACGACGAAGTGGCCTGATTGGCACTTCTTTTCTTCGTCAAATAATCTCTCAAATCCATGGAGGGGATTGAAAAGATAAGCCTCGCAACGTCGAAGACGGGAGGCATCCATGTGCTGTACAGCCTAGACGCAGGCTTTAGACGCGGGTTCTCGCGCCGCAGCTGTTCAGCGCGCGTCTGGTGTCTCTGTTAAGACAAGACGCGCCTGTCGCGTTGCTGCTTGGGTGTGTCGGGGCAGAGACACTTGAGAGAGAGTGGGCTGTTGGGCCCATGTCTATAGGCGCGTGCCTCTTGTGCTTGACAAGGCGCAGAGGCTTCACCTTGGCGTTTGGTGAGTTGGTCCTCAGAGGACCTAACTGAAGGAATCTCGCGTTTGGGCCGCCAAACGCGGACTTCGCGGGGCGCGAGCAAGGCGCCAGTTGTATGCTGCGTCCAGCCTCAGTCAAACAACCAGAGGTTCCAACTTGCAGCTGACGCGCACGTCTCCTCTGTCGACGCTCAGCGTTCCGGTTGCGTCGCGGAGGTGGAGAGAGACCAACAACATCCTGATGCTGAACATCAGAGATTTTAACCACGCGGGTCTCCTGAGAGACGCTGACGCGGGTGTTCTGCGCGACGCGGTTGGTCGCAACGGCAGTTGTGCCTGGGACACGCGGGCCTTCTGAGAGGCGTTGGCGCGTGTACCTTGCTTGGCACAGTTGGCAGCAGCAGCACCCGAGAGAGCCACAGAGCGGGCCTCGGGGCCATTCCCCGTTGAGACCCGGCGGCAGACGCGGGTCTTTGGGCTCTTGGAGCGGAAGAGAGAAACTCTTCGTACTTCGCCTGGTCGAACTCGACAATGAGCTATTCGACCATCTTTCCCTTACGGAGGACGTCATCCTGCGCCACGATTTGCTCATCAGTGACAAATGTAGTCCCCAGCGGAGTCGCCATCTCTTGTACGCGCTGGAAAAAAAAGAAAAAGGAGGTGCTGTAAAATTTCCTGAATCAGATGAAAAATTACAACAAAACTGTTTCCCTTCCAGTTACAAGGGAGGGAGGATGTTGAGTCTTGAATCCTCCCTTTGTTTAATGTTGGGTTCTTCGTGTGGCGGTGGAGAGTGAATCTTGTTTTCCGTTGACCGGATGACCGTCGGGATCGTCAGGGATCTTCTCTTTGGTGGTAGAAGGAGTAACACAGCTCTTGTCTACCAAAACTCTCAAAGAGAAGGTAGGCAAAGGATAACTCGTACTCAGCGAGCTTGTTGAAGAGTTGAGCTCTCTCCTTTTTCTGCCGTGTCTCTGTCTTGTCGACTCTCTCCGTATGTTTCTGATCTTCTCCCTTGTCGTCCTCCTTTTTTTTTTACCCTCTATAGCGGCTGGGCTATTTATAGAGGTTTCAGGGGTGGACGTGCCCCTAAAAACGCTCCATAATGGGAGATAACTTCCCACTTTCCCGCTATGTGGGCGGTGACTTGCCCAATAACCAGGGCGGTTATAACCGAGGGCGGGTCTGGACCCTCGCGCCTTGATGCTGAGGCGCGGGCTTAGAGCCTTTGCGTCTTGATGCTGAGGCGCGGGTCTTGGACCTTGCGCCTTGCTGCTGAGACGCGGGCTTAGAGCCTTTGCGTCTTGATGCTGAGGCGTGGGTCTTGGACCCTTGCGCCTTGCTGCTGAGACGCGGGTTTGGTCCTCGCGCCTTGATGCTGAGACGTGGGTCTTGGACCCTCGCGCTTGATGCTGAGACGCGGGTCTTGGACCCTCGCGCTTTGATGCTGAGACGCGGGTTTGGTCCCTCGCGCCTTGATGCTGAGACGCGGGTCTTGGACCCTCGCGCCTTGATGCTGAGACGCGGGTTTGGTCCCTCGCGCCTTGATGCTGAGACGCGGGTCTTGGACCCTCGCGCCTTGATGCTGAGACGCGGGTCTTGGACCCTCGCGCTTTGATGCTGAGACGCGGGTCTGGACCCTCGCGCCTTGATGCTGAGACGCGGGTGTTGGACCTTCGCGTCTAGATACTAGAGACACTGCTTTTTTTTTAATGGCTTGTCTGTTAGTGATTTTTAGACAGCCTACAATTATTCCACTGATTCTCTCAACTAATTAAGGATTTGCCTCAATCCTCTCAATTGATTGAGGGATTTATCTCAATCCTTTCCAATCAATTGAAGGATCTCCTCTGATCTTCTCAACTAATCGAGAGGTCAAGAGATCATGGCAATCAACTGCCAGATTTGATTTTAACCATACTTATCTCATGTTGAGATTCAAAAATGATTAAAATAACCACAATAGCTCTTCAACGGAGCTAACAGAAGCTTCATACAAAGCTAAATTGTAGGCTCACTGCGGAGCTACAAATAGCATGCTACGAAGCTAGAATATGAGCCCTCAGCGGAGCTAAAAAAAAGGAGCCTACTGTGAAGCTAGAGAAGAGCTAAGTGATGGCTCAGTTTTAGAGCTTGAGTTAGCTTACAGTGAAGCTGAGGATTGAGCCCACTGCGGAGCTGCTCTGAGCTTGTCATGAAGCTAAATGTTAGCCCTTTTAGGCTTTTTCAGAAGCAATGCTTGTTCACTTTTATTTCACTGGATAAGTGGAATCCAAATCACCATCTTGTCTATTAGAGATGGACAGGTCTTCAGCCTATTGCGACTTGTCTTTAGAAGTGTTGATAGGTTAAAACATCTTCAGGACTGGTTGAAGTGCTATCAGGGAGTTCATTTTTTGAAGTGTTGATTAGTCTCTAATTTTGCATAATTTTTATCACATCCACATATTATTTGGTATAAAATTCTACTAATAAAGCTTTGCTTGCTTGACTCTAGGTCCATGGGTGCAATGAAGAAGAAGACCCTAATCACTATTTAATTGTGTGATTAAAGGCCTATTAAGATAGCCATTGACCTATGAGGCTGATTCTGTCAAAATCAGGGACTGCAAACCAGAAATCGAGCACAGAAACTGACATGAGAGAAACAGGACAGCACGCGGCTCGAAGCGTCGTACGCGCAACAACCACATGGCCACGCGAAAACGCGGCCCTAGCCGCGTTTCGAGGCTGTACGGCCGCGGCGCGCGCCTGGCTTCGGCCGTTCCCCTGGTGCCTATAAATACCCCTTGGGGTTCCAGAGCAGTTTTTCCATTTCTTGTAATGTTTTAGGGTAGTTTTCATCTCCATTTGTAGTTTAGGATAGTTTAGGTTAGTGTTCTCTTCTTCCTCCTTGTATTTTTCATTTCTTGTAGATCATATAATAGGGAGAGAGAGTGGTACATGTTGGGAAGCAAGAGTACTTGTAATAGAAGGTGACAATCTATGAAAGGTGCTCTCTTACCTTATCTTTGTTTTCTTCTCTCTAATCTCTTTTACATGTGTAGCTAATTTCTCTCTCATGGCAACTAACTGCTAACCACCAACTAGTCTAACTTCTTAGTTGATAATCCACATGGATTTAATAGCCTCTACTTGGCCTTACTTTTGTAAAAGCTATTGATGGCTCATGATGATGGATCTAACACTCTAACTTCCTAACTCTCTAACAAAGGTAACATTACTTTACTCTATGCTTACTTTTTGATGGTTTTGGTTTAAGTGTAGCATGCTCTTGTTTTGTTGAGTTTGAATGTGATGAGTTACATATGGGCCATACTTTGTAAAGCTCTTGAACAAGGACTAGTGATGGCCAATGATACATGTGAGGTAACTATCACTAAGAGGTAGCATGTTGGTAGAGTCATTAGTATTGAGTAGCCGTGAGTTTTCTTTCTTTTTTATTTTGTTTTAGAAACATTCCAAAAACTACAAAATATCTTATCTTCTATATTCTCACTCCTTCATGTTTTACCGTACTCTCTTTCATTCTTTATTTCTTTTCTTTTCATTCTTTAAAATTATGAAGAACCGTTAACATACACGTGAACCATACCGTGTAAGCTTCTATCGCCTCCCGTTTTGTAGATTCACTCGTTTTAGCCTCTATGCTATAACGGAAGTATCGAGGAAGCCAAAGCACACACACTTTAAATATCAATTTTAAAATATACACTTTTTGTGCGCGGTTTTCCCCGATCAAATTGGCGCCGTTGCCGGGGAGGGAAACGTTTGATTTCACGTTTTTGTTAACTTTTCTTCTTTGTTTTTGGTGTGCAGGTCAAATTTTTAGCGTTGTAGAAGTCCATACTTGCTCTTGTGTGATTGGGTAAATCTTGTATATTTATATACTCTGTTGCTAATTTTTTTATATTACCTGTACACTGTAAATAATATAAGAATTAAAATACGGTAATTGGATGCTTTAAAACGGTTTAGATATTGCATTTAGGCACGTGTCAATTTTTATTCCAATATACTATATTTTATTCTTGCGTTATTGGGATATTGATAGGAGGTGTACATATGGCATTGCATAGAGTATAGGATAAACACTTAGTGGTTACTCGCTTTTTATGTTCATTCTATCTATATTGCACACTAGCACAAAGTTAACTTAAGGGCAACACCCAATACAACATAAGGTGGGAAAGTCATTACCCTCCCTTAGCTCAAAAATCATCTCCCCAACATAACCCAAGCCTAATAAAAATTGCTAGACGTTGGCCCCTAGGGACATCTCGGATTCATTAAGAGATTGACCTAAGGGGAAAGTTGTTAGAAGTTGACTCTTGTCAAATCGGTGTCTAAGGTTAGGGATTGAGAGGTGAAACCTCGAAGAACAGTGGTTTGGCATAATTAGGCCCGTTGCTCCGGCACGGATACCTCCCACTGATCTTGCCCCTACCTGGCTGATTGAAGCTTTACCTGCACACAAAATAAAGGAATTTCATATTTAAGAATAAACATGTGCAAGTACTCAATTCTAACCGCGATAGCAAGTGGCTATGCGGGTCGTGATCCACAAGGAGGGTTTGCGATAGAAGCGTTCAAGTTTTGTATTGAAATCTTTAAGAAGAAAAACGAAAGTTCTTCTTTGTTTTAAGAAATAAAAATGAAAAAGAGTTATGTTAAAGTTAGAAAGAAAGCGATAGATGAAGAAGGTGGAGAAAACCAGAAAATGACTATGTACAAATGAATTAGAAAAGAATGAAAGAAGATTTGAAAGATGTGGTGAAAGAAATCATGTTGGCGATCTAAACTAAAAAACAAAAGAAAAGAGAGAAGGTTAAAGAAATACTCACCTAATTTGTTGATGACTTACCTGGAACCTTGCATGTTCTACCTTACTTCGGAGGCGTTAAACGCATAAGTCATAGGATCGAGCTCAGTCCCCATTCGCATTATATCATCAAGCCGCACAAGAATGAAGTGATACGGATTTTGAGGAGGAGAACATCTTCATGAAGTATCGTGGCACTCAGACAACATCGTTATACTTATGCTTCTGGATTCACTTGCAAGCTCAACAAAATCAAAAGAGGTAAAGTAGAAAGAGGAAGAAGAAAACAAAAGAAAACAAAAATAAAGAGACGAACATAAAAAAAGTATTTACCTTTATTGCTTGCAGAAACAATGGAAGAAAGGAGGAGGGCACATCGGTGTCACTCTCAACATAAGCCTCCTCTCTTACTTACATGAATCTTCACCTAACCTAAGCTTACATACAAATTAAAGTTACATAAAAAGAAAACGAAACCTATACTACAAAATGGAAAACTAGGCTAAATCCTATCTCTGCATGGTCGTCCCTTTTTCAGTGCAAATACTGGCTTTTTATAGGCAAAAACCCAACCTACAGGATCCCGGGAAGAGTGGGGGAGCAAACGCTCCCCCTAACTCCTTAACCAAGCCGCGAAAATGTGGCTTGGCCGCGTTTCCGCGGCCAGGGTGTGGCCAGGTGGCCACACCCTGTTGGTGGGTCTCCCTGGTTTTTCCTTCTGCTTTTATCTTCAGTGGTTTTCTCGTTTGAGTCCAGAATGTGTGACGAAATTGCCTTTGATTCTTGGCTTTACCGATCGATTCTGAGAGGATTCTTCTCAACCGGTTTTTAACCTCTTGATTTTGTCCTGATTCACTGAGCTCGAATTAATTCTGATTTAATTCAGATTTTGGTGGGCTTTTGGGCTCATTTCTCTTCATCTCCTTAACGAAGGGCCTGCAAATAAAATAAACATTTAATTAGGACAATGCAGATTTTATTCTATAATAAGTATGGAAATATGATACTAAATATGCAACATTACCGACCAATCACCCCCCCATACCTATCTTTTGCTCGTCCTCGAGCAAAACAACTAAATTATACTGAGGATTATTAGACCACTTTCGCAGGTCACGCGATTGCACTGAGCATGTGCAACAAGCCGTTAAACCTCTAGGTTTCCCCTAGAGGACGAGTTTTATCTCGTGAGGGTTTTCAGCGGATTGCACCCACAAAATCCATAAAGAAAGAGAAATAAAGAGTTAGTATTTTCGAAAAGCATTTTGAAAGAGAAAAATATTTGAAATATAATTGTAAGATTTAAGCAATCTATAATTTATAGGAAGACTGAATTTTTCATTCCTAAACTTAGTCTCTATTCAAAAATTGTTATCAATCAAAGTAAGGAATCAAATTGTACTTCTCATCTAGTCTATTACTTTACCCTGAGTCATATGCACCTTGTGATTGTGAAAATTTTGACTAAGGGTTCATAACTCTAACTCTTATGCCTTATTTATATTTATATATATATATATATATATATATATATATATATATATATTATTTTTTTTTTTGTGGTATTATTCCTTAGTTCTATTAGGCTTTCTAATCTGCCCATGTAACGAGCCTTTAATCAATGACTCCTAAACTAAACGGTCTTAGGGCACCGGGTGAGAAAACACCCCAAGGACTTAAGGACTCGAGCAAACAAGGCCACAAAACTAAGGATTTTATTATATGAATCACTTTTAGGCGTGAATACTTATGCTTTATTAGGCACAAATACCCAGCTTAATCAGAGAAAAATTTTTCTCAAACTTATCTAATCATCTTCGCATAAATAATAAGGCTTGCTTAGGCCAAAGCACCTAGCTAATCAATAATTAGACTTGTTCATTTTTCATAGATATTTTTTTTCTTTTTTTTCTTTTTTTTATATATAAGGCATAAGAATCTTTGTTTTTGAACCCTAAGTGTGTAAGTGTATGAAGTGTGCATATTTCATTAAGGTAAAGATCAAGACTAAATTACTTTGACAAATTTTCTTCCTAACCCTAAAAAATCAAACAAATAATCTTATTTTGACCAAGTATAAGAAATCCTAATTTGGATTTCCTATTCCTTAAAATAACTTAATTTCTTACAAAAAATATGTCAAAATATTGTTTCTATTTTCCAAAAGTTTTTAAAGTAAAGAAAATGTTAATTTTTTAATAAAAAGAAAAAAAAACCTAAGTATATGTAGACCCTCCCCCACACCTATCTCATGCATTGTCCTCAATGTATGAATTAATGCATAGATGCATGAAAAAGAAGAAAGGGAAGGAAAATGTTACCTTAAGGTGGTGGTTCGGTGGTGGTCTGATTGGTCCACGAAATGCGGCCCAATCGACTTTTCGTTGGGTTCGGAGGAACCCACAGAAATTTCTCTAATATAACCCATTAAAATGATGAATCCATGAAGGATTTTTATTAAAAATTAACCCCATCTAATTTTCAAATTCCATAATTAATTTCGGAGTCAAATTTGTCAACCACCTCGTCCAGAATGGAGTGTGAAAAGATAGAATGATTGACTTGGACTCAGGAAGTACAGGAACTAATACCGACTCAGGAAGGTGACTTAAGTCAAGTAAAGGTAGGAGTCGAAATAGGTTCAGGAATTGGGTCCAAGTCAAGAAGTTGAAATTCAAGTCCACATTTATTTTCCAACAATGGAATGTGACTTAATATTGGTGATTCAAGTTCAAGAATGATAGGTGTGGAATCAAAACTGACTCTAAAATATTACTCAAGTCCGATAAAAAAACAAGAGTCAGTATTGATTCGGGAATTTGAACTGGATCACAGATTTGAGAATCTAGGTCACATTTCTCATTGAGTTCAATGTCATAAAAATGAGAACTTGCCAATTTGTCTATAGGATTTTCAAAAGTGTAAAATTGGTCAAGTTCAATATGATCATCAAAAATGGGTGATTCAATTTCATTATGAATTGGCACAGGATCCAATGTTGACTCGGGCGAAACATTGAAATCAGGTGAAGACACCGGAGTCATAATTGAATAAGGAAGTAGAATTGAATCACTAAGTTGAGGTTCATGATCATATTCATTTTCAAGTTCGATTTCAGGCAAGGGATAACTTACCAAACTATCAATATCATTTGGAGTTTGGGCAAGTTCAAATGATTGTTCTTAAATGGAACCTTGATTTCCAAAACAACATGACTCTTTGGCTCTAACAGAATGGCTAGTGACATCAGAACTGGTCAAACGGTGGGAACATAGAGATTGGACCATCATATCTATGTCACGATTACGAGCGTTTTGAGCCTGAGTCATGGTTTCAAGCATCTTTTCATAGTTGATGGGTTCATAGCCTTGTTGAAAGATGAAGTGTTGTTTTGGAATTGGAGGTGAATTGTGAGTCCATCGGATTTTGAGATTTTTGTTTGGACTCACGCATACTCATTTCCAAAATTGATAGTTTTCTATTTTGGACTGGTGGAACTGAGTATGATCTTGGGAATATTGTGGACTAGGTGGATAAGGGGGACAAATTGGTTGAAAATTAGACTCGGGG